>JASAMW010003313.1:0-25187 GCA_030247985.1 Epsilonema sp. ZAB3_2
ATATATGGGAGTGGGGTTATGTGAGGGGGTGGGTGGGGGTATGCTGAACATACCCCCAACTGACCCCAGGCCGACGTCTGAAGGCATCCTGTATCTCACGGCACCAGTCATTGGTGCGCCTCAGACGTGAACTCCGAATTCGCTCCGACTTCGGAGCCCTGATTATGCTTCAACATGTAAAATCTCCGAGTTCGCTTCGAACTCGCTCCGTTTTTCCAAACGTGCGTGTGAACAGACGAGTTTGTAATTCGAAGACGTGCGAGTAATTGACGTTCGATCGGTTCAAAATGAAGCCATTCGAAACTCGGAGCAAACTCGCTCGGAGCAAACTCGGAGCACGTCTGAAGCGCACCAGTGTGCGCTACACACGCGGTGAGTAAGCTCACGGTGAGTTTGAGCGTTTCATTTTGCCTGTTATAGTCTGACCAGCAAGAGTGAGCATGGCATCCAAGGCGCGTTCCGTAAATCACAAATGCGGATTTCTGTCCGTGCTTCGTGAACTCCTTTTTAGTTAGCAGAAGTACATGGAAACACGATTTGAGTCCCATTGCTAATGCTCTCTGGCCAGACTATAGAGCATTCTCGCTTGTGTCCACGCGCTAGCGAAATTTCTCTCACACATGTTCACACGGTTGTGACTTGCCCCCTATGCTTCAACGTAATAGCTATACTGTACTTGCGGTGAATTCACCGTGGGTTTGCTCACCATGTGTGTAGCGAACTTCTGACATTCGACACACGAATACGACAATGTAGGTACCGCGTGCTGTTCATACCTTCGTGATACGGTCCACGTCGCCTTTATCATGTACCAAAAATACTGGGAAAGGCCAGTCTTCAAACCACCTGCCAGTTCCAAAGGGGTTCCATGAGGCTTTGCAGTAGGTAGCCTCATCGTACAATCCTGCAAGAAGTATACAGACACGTGATACAAACGCACATAGCTGATACGTGCGAAATACATATGTACTATGTCAGTCAACGTACGCATATCTATTATTTGCTTCTTGCGTTATTATTCCTGGGTGGTCGCGACGTCCCACTGGACCATGCCGTATAAGACTAGCCCAAACGTCAACCTCACGAGTTCACCCAGGGACGACGAACTATTTCGTAATGACTGCGCTACGGAAGGAGCTGACTGGGTGAACTTGTGACTTTGCTGTTTCGGCTGATCATGACCCGGGGCCATTTCGCGACCGAGAAATAATAAGGCACGCAGCGAATAGTGTTTTTTTTTCAATACCGACCGGAGGTGGGATTTGGGCAGGCGTGATCAGCGCTGGCGCCACCCGAACGCAAATCTCTCTCCGCGTCAAGAAACACGATCAAACCAGCCACGTGCTCACTTGTCTTCAGCGCATGCACGATTTCCCTTCGAGATATACATAGATAACAACAGATTCGGACATACAGTTCAGTATATGAAAGTGCGGGGTAATTCGGACTGGGAGAGGGGGTAATTCGGGCCACCTCAAACGAACAGCAAAATAGGTGATCATGGTATCAAATCCTGCGCTCTGCTATCTGGTGATTGTAGGGTACCATCTGCTATCTGGTGATTGTAGGGTAAACCCGGCCACCTTTTCAGGGCTGCATATCTCAGAAGCAATGGACCGATTGAGACAAATAAACAGTTGAGGGTTTTTACCGCATGACCGGATTTTCCACACAGTACCCTACACTACCTAGCTG
Source organism: Epsilonema sp. ZAB3_2 (assembly GCA_030247985.1). Lineage (NCBI taxonomy): Eukaryota > Metazoa > Nematoda > Chromadorea > Desmodorida > Epsilonematidae > Epsilonema > Epsilonema sp. ZAB3_2. The sequence continues at coordinate 1,696 of JASAMW010003313.1, forward strand.
AGTTTCCTATTAGTTCTCCCCTCCTAATAGAGTAAATGGCCAGAATTACACCGCACTTATCATCTGTATTTGTTTGTCAAACAAGCCAAATGGATGGCTCTGCATATTATTTGACTCACTCTGACTGCCACATCTCCATATTGAGCACAGGAATGTAGGGCGAGTGGCCTCCCTCGTTTTTCATTACCCATGACTCATCCCCTTTCTCCATTACAAAATGCAACACTCCAGTATCGCCGAAACGACTAGCTAGAACCACATGCAATACGCATCCACGTTTGACCCATCAAAAAGATCTGCAGCAAAGATCAAAGCTCCGGAGCTGAACGAAGAATTGTTGTCGTCCATATTTTCCCTACCGTAATTCTTCGTTCGCTGCGGAACGGATCAGTTTGCTGCAGATCTTTTGAATGAAGTCAAACGTGGATTCATAGAGGACACAACGTGGAACAAGTATGTATATAAAAAACAGTTAAGTAGGTAGTACGTTACCAGTACGTACATATAGTCAGTGGGACGATCAAGACCGTCTAGTGGCCGTTACTGGCACTTTCAAAAATTTCAGTAAGTAAAAGGTAAATACCTTTTCAATGGAAAATAGCCAGTAAGTAAAAAGTAATTACTGGTACTGGCGCTTTCAAACTGCCAGTAAAAGGTAAAACCTTGCCAGTAACCGGTAAAGTAAAAGTAAAAATGCAAAATTTTATGGCCATGTTTCCTGTTGACTACAAAAAGTACAAATGCTTTTCTGGTTGTCAATTTTCTTTTTTATTGTATTCGGGTGAATCTTCATACATAAGGCTTGGCTATAGTACCTTTCAAAGTCTACCTACCAAAACATAGGAATGAAGAGCGCTGCAACGCCAATACGTACCCTATGTACAGACGACATACGTACATAAGTACAGGTGTATCGTTCATGTGCAACCTCTACTACTTTCTGCATATCGTTCACATGGGCCAACCTATTTCATAATGAACCATAGTGGTCCCAGGCCTACCCTGCATGCTATGCGCGTTATAGGCCTACGTATGTTATGTACGTAATGTACGTAGCTGGATGGAGGAGTCGGTGGCATGATCAGAGAATCTAAAATGACTTGCTACAAAGAAAATTTTTCTTTTCCCAACTGGAAATGCGTCAGTAAATTCACTAAAAATCTTTCCACCACAGGGCTAATTTTGAGAACAACACCCAAATTTTACTTTTTACTTTTACTAAAATTTTGCCAGTACCGGTAAAAAAAATTAGGCAGCCAGTAAAGTAAAAGTAAAATACCGGCAGCACTGCCAGTAAAAGTAAGGTAAAAGTAATTACTGGCAGCAATATTTTTGCCAGTAAGCCAGTAAAAGTACCGGTAATTTACTGGTGACGGCCACTAGACCGTGCTTGACAATTTTGCCGCTCCCGTGGCATTTTAGTAAATCTGGCATTTCTATACAAGAATAGCAACCGGCTTTTCGACCCTTTTTCAAACACTCTTGCTATTCTTGTATAGAAATGCCAGATTTACTAAGATTGCAACGGGAGCGCGAAAATTGTCAAGCACGGTCTTGATCGTCCCGGTGACTATACGTACAAAAAACTAGCATCGCAAACGACTTGCTTACATTGACAGCCTATTTGATGCGTTCCGTTGAGCACTCGAAAGCACGAATGAGACTTGTTACTGAGATTCAAGTATATTTTGTCACTGATCCTTACGCCGTTGCCACAACATAGCGCAATAACTACAACATAAGAGCCACAACATCCAGCCACATGATGATTGTTTACAAGCTGCTGGCTGTACATGCCTACATAAAGAAGTTACAAGAAAGGACGTTTACCTGCTGCCAGTACAACGCATTCGCCTAAGCGTAAAGAAGTGTCCGAGTGCATCATTTTTCGTCCTGTCTTCCTTCTCCTTGAATGAAAGTTTCTCCTCCTCCGGCTCTCAGACAGACGTCGATCGGTCTCGGTCGTCGTCGTGTCGTGTCGCCGCGACCCGACCCGCCGACCCGTTGGAATCCACACCGGTCCCACCCTCGCATTAGTCGCATTCAGCCGTTAGGTGTAATGGGTCCCGTAACGAATGCGTCTAAAGATTACGGTAACGACGAAGCGCGCAGCGAGAAAAGAAGAAACAAAAAAGCTGCGCGCTTCGTCGTTACCGTAATCTTTAGATGCATTCGTTACGGGACCCATCACACCTAACGGCTGAATGCGAGGGAGGGACCGGTGTGGATCCACGTTTGACCCATCATGTTTGGAAAACAAGTGAAGTGTGTTTCCAAGAGAGAAGTAGTATTCAGCAACCGTATAGTATGGTAATTAATATTTAACGCCCCGACGCCCCGACGCCCCAGTACAAATTTAACGCCCCCACGCCCCAGTACAAATCTTTGTCCATGGCCTAATTCTAAACCACACAGGCACACAGGGTCACCACAACGCAAGAAGTATAGAGGCTTCAACTAGAGGAAACCCAGCACTGCATATGGAAAATACGAAAGTGGGCTAAATTTTCACAATATGCTTGTCAGAAACAATAGAATTATTTCAGTTGTTTTTGACTTCTTGATTTTCAGATGTATAAATCCAGTGCGTGATTATTCAGTGCACGATTAGTGCGTGATTATTTTAGTGCGTGATTATTAACGTTTGACCCATCAGTGAATTATATCAGTTGCAGCTGCATGTCGCTGCAAGAGTTGGACAAGAGTGGATTTTTATTTGCACATTTTAATAAAAAAATGCAAACTGGGGTTTTCATGCAATTGGTTATTGTCTTCATTCCTAGGCTAGGCTTAGGCTTAGGTTTAGGCTTATGCTTAGGCTAGCCTAAGCCTAGGCTATGTGTACAGCCTAGCCTAAACCTAAGCCCTAGCCTAAACCTAAGCCTAGCCTAGCAGTGAACACAATACTCAATCTCATGCAAAAAATACATTGTTTGCATTTTTTGGTTAAAATGTATAATATATAATACCACTTGTCCAACTCTCACAGCAAAAAATGCAGCTGCAACTGATCTAATTCATGGAGAGATAGACACAAACAGCTGGTGAATATACAGTGTGTCCCATAATAAACTCCAGGGCTTTCCGTGGTAATAACTCTCGAGCTAAAGCTCAGATTTTAATGCGGTTTTTTGCATTATGTAGGCAAGGCTTCAACTTAGATGCAGGCAAAATTTCATGATTCTACTTCAATTAGAACTGGTTCAAAACAGCTACATTCTCTAGCCCCCAATTTCTATGGACTTCCCCCCAAATAAGCACATTCGGCACATTTTCTGGCATTATTTGCTATCAACCCCTGCCAATTTTGTTTTAAGAACCTCAGAGCAATCCACATAACGAAGGAACTTGACGTGTGGATGTCAATTCAAAGTCTGGAAGCGTAAATGTAAATTTGAGTTATCTTAAAACCGCAATTCTACAGTACTGAGGGAAAAACTGCAAAAAACGGGACCAAAATTTTGAAGGCCAATAAAACCATAACAAATAGAGCTACGCAGATGAAATTTTGCAAGTATCTAAGTTGAAGCCTTGGCTACATAATAGAAAAAACCGCATTAAAATCTGAGCTTTAACTCAAGAGTTATTACCGCGGAAACCCCCGGAGTTTATTATGGGACACTCTGTATTATGAAACACCCTGCAGGATTGACTCACCTTTGATAAAAAAAAATCAGCCCACATATGTAATTTGTATTCTGAGAGATGGTTGTCCTGCCGATATACAGTGGTTTATAGCATTGCGAAGAATAGAAATAATGGTGCTTTGGCTGTCCGTGGGGGCGTCAGGTATGGGTTTAGTACTGGGGCGTCGGGGCGGGGGCGTGGGGGCGTCGGGGCGTAAAATATTAATTACCTATAGTATGGAGCAAAAAGATCGAGAAGTCCAGATCAGATCATGCACAATAATATGAACAGAAAGCGCAATCTTGCTATGTTTAGGCTAGCTTATTCATAGTCATTTTTCCTACTCTATGCATGTTTCACAAATATCGTTTTGCAATGCTCTTTTCTGCCAATAGGACGCTGTGCGTCACCACACTCCCAGCAGCAAAGAAGTGTGGCAGCGAGTGATGGGTTGAGTTCAATCAATCAACATCTTTATTCAACAATACGTGAAAAAGAGTACACACCAACTCGTGCCAGATAGAAGAACTGCCAACCCTCACAATATCGGACGCACACAGTACACATGTACGTACATTACAATGAGTGGTCAAACAGATCGCACTGTACGAATCTGTGGTGGAATATGAATGTTTTACATAATAATATTTGTCCAGCAAAGTAATACGAGTACGCTTGTGCAAACATTCAGCAACAGGAGGAGTGTTAAAATTTATATACACGAAGAAAGCGCTCAATCTGTTCATGCTTTTCGAGAGATGCGGCAAAAGTGGCTGTCGAATTTGAACGGGCAGTGCCTACATCTAAATCATTCCAATAGGACACAACACGATTACTGTAAAAGTATTTTCTCACTTCTAGGTTAGCGGTTTTGGTCCCGAGTTTTTGCACAGTACCGGCACGAGTCTTGTTTTTGTTTACCACGATAAAATTTTCACTATTTGTATTCACACATGTGGCACCCCGTAGCAGCTTATAACAAAAATTAAGATCATGCACCATACGGCGATATTCAAGACTGTGCAGCTCTAGAAACTTACACTGCATACGGTACGAATATGATACATAAGGAAACGGGTACTTATAGTTCATAACTCTGCATCTCGCGCACAAACGTTGTACAAAGCGGATTTGGACTCGCTCTAATTTACGTATATCTTTTTTAGCGTGAGGGTTCCACACTTGGGAAAACGTTTCTAGCATGGGCCTCACAAAAATGCAATACGCCCGAACTACAGGGTGTCTCACGTAGACCTACCTAACGACTCAGCCTTATAACTTCCGTATTACAGTAGATATCAAGCTGAAATTTTGTCCCCAGAAACCCAAGAATATACCATACTTTGTGGCAAAATTTGAGCCAGGTATGTCAAGCAGGGATGAAATTACGAGCTTGCAAAGTTGCGACCACTTTTTTCAGCATTTCGAAATCAGTGGTGCCACTAACGACCTCGACAGACCCTTGAAGGCTGTTTTGGGCAGTAAATCGCCTGTATTTTTGAATCCTTTGTGTTCTGGACTGTGGTGATGTTCAGCCATTGTTGTTCCACCATATTGCCATGTTGGATAAGCTACTTGACCATGCTGAGCAAAAGATTGATCTCAAAAACCATGCTCAGTGCAGGAAAATGATAAAAACAGGGTCAAAAATTTATAAGCCTGTAATTTCGTTCGCTGTGGGCCAATCTGACTCAAATTTTGCCACAAAATATGGTATATTCTTGGGTTTCTGGGGACAAAATTTCAGCTCGATATCTACTGTAGTACGGAAGTTATAAGGCTGAGTCGTTAGGTAGGTCTACGTGAGACACCCTGTAACAAGAAACAATCAGTCGATGAAAAAACCCGGAAAAGTTTGCCAATGGCATTCATTGCTAAGTTGCTTATATGAGTACAGTGGTCCGAAAATGAGAGGTTTTTGGACATAATAACACCAAGATCACGGGTGGATGATTCGCATTTTAGCCTAGTATTGTCTATAAAGTAATCTCGCTTTGGGTTTTTTCTGCCTATACAAAGAACGACGCATTTGTTAGAGGCAATACTCATCTGCCATGTATTGATCCAATCAGATATCCTGGCCAACGATTCCACTAGTGGGCTGGGTACGGTAATGTCATGCGAAACAGTAGAATATAATTTAACGTCGTCGGCAAATAGTTTAGCAGAAACAGAGGGTGAAACAAACTCTACGATGTCATTGACATAAAGCAGAAAAAGTAATGGGCCGAGCACACTGCCCTGGATTACACCACTAGTCACAGGCATGTAAGTTGAAGAAACACTTCCTACTGATACTCGTTGCATTCGATTACTCAAAAAAGCATGAATCCAATTCAATAATTTCCCCTCAATACCGTATGATTTCAGTTTTAGAATTAGCTTAGGATGGCTGACACTATCGAAAGCTTTCTTAAAGTCTAAATAAATTGCATCTACACACTGCTTATTGTCAATAGCCTTGGTCCAAAAATCCAAACTTTCTAACAGTTGCGTCGTTACTGATTTGCGCGCCAAAAATCCGTGTTGATGTTTAGTAATAAGATCCTGATTTAGCAAATACGTAGTCAGTTCCGATTTTACAATACTTTCAAACACCTTGCACAATACACAGGTTAAGCTGATAGGGCGATAGTTCAGTACATCAGTCACATCTCCTTTTTTATGTAGTGGGATAACATCAGCAGTCAACCAAATATTGGGGAGCGAACCTTCCTCAAAGCTTTGTCTGAACAGAACACTAAGCGGGTGGCAAATACAGCAGTCAATATCATGAGCGCCTACACTACCATCAGGATTTGCATACGCAAATTTTACTATAGACCGAAGAAAAAAGGCCGGAAATCCATCTGGGCTTTTGGAGCATTTATTGGGTAGCTTTCTAATCGCGGCACAAATAACATGGGGGCTAAGATCTAAGCTGTCTTTACACACATCAATAGGGGCGCGCCTAGGAAAGTCAGGTTTTGTACCGTTGTCAGCTGTAAAAACTCCACAGAAACCATCATTTAGCAAGTAACATTTTTCGTCATCGGCAGTTGCTAAAGTACCATCTGTACGCCTAAGGGCACCAACAGGACTACTGTACTTAAGCTTAGACCTAGCAAAATTGAAGAATTTTTTCCAATTTCCCTCGCTAATAAAACGCGCCTCTTTATGTTTGACAAATTTACGCACTTCTGTTGAAAATTCGCGCTCAGCAGCTCGCCACAACTCTTTGGCTACAGGTGTTGCATGCCTACGTTTGCGTAATGCCATCTTACGTGCACGCAATGCCCGCAATCTATGGGGAAGATTGAAACTACTACGTTTACATCGGCGAAGTGGAACAAATACACGAACAGCCTCCTGCATTACCGCGCCAAACACGTCGCTATACTCCTGAACTGTACTGCACGAACTGTACAACGTGTTCCAGTCTATCATGCTGAGGTAGCGCGCAACACCTGCATAATCTGCCTGCCTGAAATCTCGTACATGTACACGTGGTTGGTTTTCGCCTGACTGAAAATCGATAGAAAAATCTACGCGGCAGTGGTCACTGGACAAAAACGAGTCCTGAACAGAGACATTGAGAATACAGTTGGCGTCATTGCATAGCACAATATCCAAAATATTATGTTCCCTAGTTGCTTCCCGCACAAACTGCTTCAGTCCATTTTCAGAAAAACAAGCCAAGAAATGCCCATAAATTTTGGTGTGTTGTTTAGCAGCATGAGTAAGCCTGTCCCAATTTACATAGGGTATGTTGAAATCGCCTACTATTACTACAGGGTGTGGCACATTACATAGCTCGTCTATAACTTTGCACAGAGAAACTGTTTCAGCTTCACAGCTACCAGTACGGTATATGCACACGACACGCCTAGTACAATAAGCAGAGGAAATGTCTACTGCCACAATTTCAAGTCCGACGGGCGATTGCCCGAGAGAAACATTTGAAACAGAGAGTCGATGATGTACCAGAATAGCTACTCCCCCGCCTTCGCTTTTCTTCGTGTTATGCCTATCTTTACGGAATACTGTGTATGGGTACACCTTACTGGACACTGGATCGCTAATAAGCATAGCATTTGTAAATGTATCATTTCCCCAAGTCTCAGTAATAGCAATAATGTCATACTCCTCCTTACATAACACTAGAGACAGCTCACACACTTTGGTCTTGCATTTTATACTGCGGGCGTTCATAAGACAGGCAGATAATGTACCTTTTAGATGGTGTGTACTCACACTTGAAAATCCTTGCCGTTGGTGTTGCGTTGTGTGGGTGGAATTTTGGGTGGCGGAACCGTAGGATCACCAGCAGCAGCATCCGCGAATGTGTCAGTTGTCGTGTTTCCGGTGTCGTCGAGGTCCTCATCAAGCGAAGGAGGCGTAGACAGAAGAGGCCGCCTTCCCGGCTCCTGGGGAATCTGCTGCGCAGGACCAGCCTTAGCACGTGGCGGAGGAGGAGGCGGAAGATTGCCTTCTGGGATTGGTGACGGATCGCGTTGCCACTCTTCCTCACAGCTGTTTCTTGAGAAACGGTAGATGCCGCCGTCCCGCAGCCCGTATTTGACCGTAGCAGAGGCTATGTTATTTTTCCAGGCAGAACCCAGTTCAAGTTCCAGCAGGGCCCGGACTTGGCTTTTGCGTTTCGCCAGCGCGACTCGTTCGTTTGCAGGCATGGAGGCTCTGATGAATATTTTGGCGTGTTCCGGGTAGTGACGGAGTTCCTGCTTGCAACCTAAGATCTCCAGTTGATCACTGCAATTGCGAAGGACGACTTTCAGCTTCGGCGGGAACTTTTTGTCAGCGCTCAGATCCGACATTCTCTTCACAGACTCTGGCTGAATGTGACTGAGTCCCAGGCAGGCAAGGATCCGCTCCACAGCTCGTGCGTCTTCGTGCCTCATGAAGACTCCTTTCTCGTTTTTGGATGGTTTGCGAACGCCCTCGATCACGATCGATCGGTTGTGCGCCTCCTCCTCCCTTCGCCTCTCGTCCAGCTGCATCTGCTTGGAAGGAGGTGGAGGCGGTGGGCGCTGTTGCTTCTTCCTCAGCTTTTCAAGCTTTTTGTTGACGACGGTGCTCCATAGCAAGCTGCCTTCGTCTCCTTCGTCTTCGACAGGTTCAGCCGCCTCCGTCGCGCCGCTGCCAGCATTGGCAGCTGAGGATGAGGAGGCAGCCTGCTGCAGCTGCGTGGACAAAACTTCCAGCTTCTCGTTCAGGCTTTTCTGCAGTCCGGCAACAGCCTGCTCGATGGTCGTGATGCGTCCATCAGAATCGGATGGGGAGCACTAGCTGCAGGTAACACGCAGCCAGCTGGAGCCCTTCAGGTCGTTGATCAGATTTCCTTGGTTGCTTTTGTAGGCTGCTGGGAACAAGCACTGCATGCAGATTCCGTTGCAGCAGCTCGATCTGGAGCAGCTAACTCCGTTTGAGGCGGCTAGCTTCTTCTTGCAAACGTAGCAGGCGCTAGGCAGAGTCATGCCTCCTCCAAAGATGGCCCTGGCAGAGGGCTGGTTAGCTAACAGGAGGCGCTAACGAAGCTAGCTGCAGCTCAGTTCTCAGAAGGCTAAGGTTTCTCAGTACAGTTGAGTATTTGAATTTTGGGGTATGCCTCAGCACGTACGTACGTGATGAGCGAATAACACAGGGTGGACAAAAGAGGGAGACAGAGAAAGAGAGAGAGACTCGACCGGTTTTCAGAAAAGAAAACTCTCCTATCACTTTAGGTTAGGTTAGGTTAGGTTAGTTCGAGTTAGGTGACATTTGAGCCTGATTTTCGTTGATGAAGATTTTTTGAATGTAGATGCAGTGGGAATCCCAGTAAATCCGCCAGGGCTTTGAAGAAGTGTGAAGCTTTGACATTGTTGAAGTGCATTGCCCTTTGCTGGGTAGTTGAGGATCGTTTGTCAGGTTCCTTGCAAAGTAGACGATGATGTCCAGTGTTTCCACAGTTGTAGCAAATTCTTAGTGGTTTGTTGCAGTCGTTAATTTGGTGATTGCTTGAGAAGCACCTGAAGCATTTGTGCTGTTGGATGAGAGTGTCTTTCCTCTGTTTTCGTGATGTGTAGGTTGGACACATTGCATTGAAATGCTGGCCACCACAAAAGGCACATGGCTTACAGCTGAGTGATTGAGGAGGTGTTGAAGTTGTTGCAGTAGTTGCAATTGTTATGGCAGATGCAGTTTGTTGTGGTTGTGGAGCAATTGGCTGCTTGTAGGATTTTTTCTTTTCTGTTGAGTCCATGGTAGGGCGTTGTTGTGGTTGAGGCGACTTTGCAATTTTCTTCTTTGCTCCAGTGCTTGAAGTGTTGTTGGAGGAGCTGGGCTTTGCATCAGTTGTAGAGGCGTTGCGTTGAGTTGCCTTTTGTTGCAGTTGTTGTGGAGATGGAGACTCCCAGTCGATTTGTCCTTGAGTGCCATGCTGGCAAATGTCACTGTATGCTTGAATGCGTTTTTGATTGCCAGTTGATTGAGTTGTCAGCTGAGGTCGAATGTTCGGTATGTCACGCATGGTGAAATTTTGGCGTATTTTAAGCTGTTGGTACAGAATTTGAGAGCGATCACTGCTTGGAGGTTGATTCATGATTGTTGAGAGCATTTCATTGAAAGCTGGTTTTGTAAACTTGGACAAAGCAGTGACGATGAACAAGTTGCTGAAGTAGTCTTCAAATTGCAGGTGGTAGTCATAGCAAATGTCAAACAAGCGTTCAACAATGTTCAGTAGATCGTCGCAAATTGAGCTCTGATTTTTGATGAAATCAGCTCCTGGAGGGTTTTGAGTAGTTGGGCCATTTCGCGGCAAATCTAGTATGTTTGGCATCATGACCAATTGAAGATACAATTCATTGAGCTGCTTGTCCATGGCAGCGATTTCTTCTGTGGTGAGATGGCTAGTTGAAAGCGTCGTCTTTGCCATTTGAGGAAATTGGTGTGGTTGCTGTGTTGAAGTATTGCTCCTGCAGGGACCCCCTCCCCGAAAACGAGAATTGTGATGAGGCATCCCAAAAGTAGAATCGCTAGATTCGTAGCAAACTGACTGCGCCACTTTGGAAAACAAGTGAAGTGTGTTTCCAAGAGAGAAGTAGTATTCAGCAACCGTATAGTATGGAGCAAAAAGATCGAGAAGTCCAGATCAGATCATGCACAATAATATGAACAGAAAGCGCAATCTTGCTATGTTTAGGCTAGCTTATTCATAGTCATTTTTTCTACTCTATGCATGTTTCACAAATATCGTTTTGCAATGCTCTTTTCTGCCAATAGGACGCTGTGCGTCACCACATCATGATGCTAAGGCACAAGTTGTGTTCCATTAAACCTGGTTCCGCAGCGAACGAAGACGCGTAACGTATAACGGTACGTTATTTACGTAGTAAAAACGAAGACGACGACGCGCGCGCTGCGGTTCGCTTCGGGACCACGTTAAAAGGAAAACAACTTGTTCCTGAGCATCAAGATGGGACGAGAGTGAATTCCCTCTGTCACGGACTCCTAGAGCGCGCGCTCCGCTTCGCGGAAGGGAGAGGACGACGGGGTCGCAGCGGAGCGGAGCGTGCGCTCCAGCAGTACGTGGTCCATGATTGTTCTCAAGGACTCCTATATGGGTAGGAGATCCTAAACATCTAGGAGTCCTTGGATTGCCCTCTGTACATCTGGCAACACTAAAAAAGAAACAGAAAAGAAAGAGGGTAATTTGTAATCGGCAACCAAACAACCAACAACCAAACGGCAACAACGAATCCGCGCAGAACGCAGAGCCGCAGAACGCAGAATAAATTGCGCAGAACGCAGAGACGCAGAATACAGGGTGTAAATGGCGCAGAATAGTGATTGCTTAGCGTGCTGTGATGTTTCGAAAAGACGCATCCAGACATGTACTCCCAGAGAGCTGCACGCGCCCACCAAAACCTGGGTGGGAAAGTTAGTTTGCCAATATCAAAATTTCAAAAACTTTTTGGTAACCTAAGAGTGCCACTCCCAAAAAGCTTGCATTAGTGAGTCAAGGGTCAACACAGGTGGGAGGTTATTGTTGGGAGGTTGGGAGGTTACATTATCGTTCAACCCATCAGTGAAGAAGATCCATTGAGGTGTTTAAAGGGACTGGCGCTGGGCGGTGAATGGTTATATCTATTTTGCGCAGGCCGATGGATGGACTTTGAGGTTAGGCTGAGGCTTAGGCTGAGGCTGAGGCCTACCCCTCTGCATCCAATACCAAAGCGTAAGCCTTAGCCTAAAATGCAATGAAAATACAAATCGCAGTGAAATGCAACTCCAACTGATCTTCTTTACTTATGGGTCTAATGTTAAAATAACCTCCCTAATAACCTCCCAACATCCCAACAATAACAACAATCAATAACAATAATAACAACAACAATCTTTGTCACTCTAAATGTGAGGCACAGGTGGGAAAAACTGTTTTATGCTGTGTGAAAAAATCTGCACTGTACAAATATCTGCAATACATTGACAGTGCCATCACAGTTGGCATTCCTTTGACATCTGCATCAGCATTCAAGCTGTGTTTGTGCCAGCGGAAACGCAGTGCAAACGTTGGTGTTCAGCATCCATTTTGAATGAGGCATTATTGGGAGTGGCACTTTTAATTTACCAAGAAGTTTTCTAAAAATTGAGTTTGGCAAACTTAGTTTACCACTCAGATTTTGAGTGAATTTTGCCTTGCGCAGGCGCGCGTGGCGCCCTTATTTATAGGAGTACATGGCTGAATCGTCGTTCTAAACTTCGCAGCACGCTAAGGGATTGCCATAGAAAAAGATTCTGCGCCATTTACACCCTGTATTCTGCGTCTCTGCGTTCTGCGCAATTTATTCTGCGTTCTGCGTCTCTGCGTTCTGCGCGGATTCGTTGTTGCCAAACCAAACAACCAAAAGTGTGGACCTCTTGAAAATGGCTACGTCAAAGTGACACACACATGTATTATAAACTTTATGAGCTGGTTTGTGCAGTAATGTACCTCATCACCTCATCTCATCACACAGCAACTTTGATATTGCTTCCTACGCCCGTGTGTACAAGTTTTAGAGTACATACCCTGTTTCATCATTATTGCTTCTTAACGTGTACGTACAGTATGTGCTTCATTATTATGTATGTAGTGTTGTAAAGTGTCTGCTTTACTGTAGGCATTTGGCACTTACTATATTCATGTCAGTTTCTGATCTGAATAAACGGTTATCACATACCCATTGGCGCTACCATTCACCCATCATCGCTTCATCTTTCACCTTCCATCCTCCACCTTCCTCCTCCTCCTCCATCCATCGATTGTTCAATCATCCTTCAGCCACCCTCCCTGCTGCATCCTTCATAATCCATCCCCATCCTCCTCCATCTCTCTCACCTTCATCGTCCTCCACCTTCCATCCATCTACCCTCATCCTCCATCCTCTCATCCATCTTTCACTTTGCATCCATGCAACCATCTTTCTCTTTCAATTGTCCATCCTCCTCCTCCTCCTCTTCCTCTCCTCTAGCAATGAGCGCAGGGTACAATTCAAAGAAAGAAACCATGTGCGTCACTTTTATGGAGCCAATTTCAAGAGGTCCACACTTTTGGTTGTTTGGTTGTCGTATGTATTAGAGGTGGGTCGATATCATCATTTTGGAAAAACGATATTCGATACGATATCGATACCACTAAAAAAATTCGATACGATATTCGATACGATATTTGGAAAAAAGTATCGTTTTTTCGATATTCGATATTCGATATTTTTTGACATTTTTTTATATTCGATATTTTGCTCTTGCTGCTCATATTGATGCACTATTTGTGTTACAGTACATACTGTACATGTACATGCACTGTAGATATAGCACAGCAGTAAGGACATTAGGCAGACTCAAAAGCCAAGTACGTATACACGCCGTGTGCATGAATAAATCAATGTATGTAGGCTACTATGTATTGTACAAGCAAGCAAGCAAACTTTCATATTGTATGTGCATGTGCCCAGCATTAGACTTCATTCAGGCATTAGGCATTTGATCATTCCTCATGACACCCAAAGAGCAGTACAAATTGCCCCCAGTACAGAAGTAGTGATAGAGCTACACAAAAGTGTGGTTGTTGACCCAATATTTTCAGGTTCGAATTGGGCTCCAATAACGCATCAGACATAGCAGACACTACATTCTGTCACTAGGACAGCAAATTTTTGTTCCCCTGGAAATGAAATTGTGGCACCAAAACAGGAGAAAAAATAACAAATTGGTCAACATTTTTGGTAGGGGTGAGTGGAAAAAATCGATTCGATATTTTGCAAAATATCGAATCGATACGATATTCGATATTTTCCAAATTGCAATATCGATTCCATACGATAATCGATATTGCCCAAAAATCCGATATTTTTCGATATTCGATACGATATTCGATATTATCGACCCATCTCTAGTATGTATGTTGGTTGTTTCATAGACACTAGAATTGGGGAGGACGACCGCCTCCACAACACAAAGTGTCCAACCTGGTCTGACAATGCACTTCCAATAATAGTGGCAAAATTGACTCAGGGTGGACAGTTTTCTATTCACATATGAACTACACATATCAACTTACTCTAAAATCCTAAAAACATGCATAGCAGTCACATGGGTTCCATTCAATGACAAAGAACATGTGAAATACAATACATATCAAATGTCCATATTCAATAGATAACAGTTGTCTTTTCTGACTTTTGAGCTTCAAAACATAGTTATGATAGGAATATGACCCTTTTCCACATGCTGTTCATCTTCAACAAATGATGCCAAGAGTATCACCTTGTTCTTGGCCATGCTGTTGAACAGTTTTGAGAGCAGTCTAACTGCAAAATTGTGCCCATTACCACAGTACAGTTTGTTGACAGAGGTTTCTTCCAACAGGCCATATTCCTGCAGCAGCTGGCAAATAACCAGCTCAATATTGGCTTCTGAATCCATGGTGCATGAAGACTGCTTGCTTCTCCACTGTTGTTGTGATGGCAGTCAATGAATCCCAGGAGTGCAGCCCAATGCCATGCCATGGGCCAGAGGACAGTTTGATTTGATGAGTCCACCACAATTTACCTGCAACAAAAATGCATCAAGTTGCATCCATAAGGCTGCCAAATAGTTCCTTGGCAACAGCATAGGCTACTAAAGTCTGTTTAGCTGCTATACAGTCTAACTAACCAACAGTTTGCAATGAAACTCTTTCACAGTTTGCATGTACAGGGTTTAGCAGCAAAATAGGAGCACAGTCATGAAGCATGGAGAGAAGTTCATATTTGCTTTTCTATTTTATACATGACTTGAGTTCCATAGCAAACTCTCAGTGGCCAGGCTATTGGCCACTTGCACTAAGACTGGGTAGTCACAATCGAAAGGTGGCCCCGCTGTTTCAGATCAGTTTCAACAAGTATTGGGGTCAAAATTTTACCAACAATCGTGACAACGCAAATCGTCCATATCCATACTATCATGTTTTCCAGCTGCGACTCCAATCACAGACATTGCCATTATCGCCACCTCCAAAGAACAAAATTTGGATCAAACTGGTTCTTTAGGAGTGGAGAAATGACAACATTCGTGATTACAGACATTGCCATATCACCACCTCCAAAGAACAAAATTTGGATCAAATTGGTTCTTTAGGAGTGGGAAATGACAACATTCGTGATTGGAGTTGAGGCTGAAAAACCATTGACACTAAAATGGTAGTAGTAGCCATCATAAAGTTGTTGCTTCATAGCAAATCATGTGCTCATCATCTTATGGCAAGTTATTTTTACAAAATATGCGCAAGACCATGTTGGAAACTCTGAATTGGGAGGTGGTTGTCCTCCCCATTTTAGTGTCTATGGAAAAACCCTGTAGAAAGGGGGTGATGCTTTGAGTTGCAGCATGTACCTTTTTGGAGGGGGTTTGTTCATCTTCTTCTTGCCCACTGTCATAGTCTTGTTGATCCTTTGAAATAATTCCAGCTCATGACTAGGATCGAAGGTCCTGGGGGTTGGTTGAAGGTGCTTCCTGTAGCCACTACTGCTGCTGCGTTGCCAGGAAAACGTAAAGTTTCTGACAGGTATTGCAGGTGGGGAATCTTAGAATTACTGCTGTCTTTTCTCTTTTCTCTTGCACTTGCGAGGCATTTTTCTTCATCCTTCTTCTCTGTCATCCCATTTGTCAATATAATGAAGAGATCATCCACAGATAATTTATATTTTTTAATAGTTTTCAAAGTGGCACGTACCCCTAGAACGCTCCTTCGTTGCGCGCCCGTCGTTTCGCTTCGCTACATCCAACGCGCTTAGCGAAGCGGGGCGCGCGCTCTAGGCGTACAGGAAGTAAAAGCTCGTCTCGTGGCAAATTGTTTTGCAAAATATTGGCAAGACCAGGCTGGACACTTTGTGTTGTGGAGGCGGTAGTCCCCCCATTTTAGTGTTCCTGGTTGTTTGGTTGTCTTTTACAATACAGAAAGAAAGAAAGAATGAAATGGGCGAGAGAGAGAAGCTCAGTGCAAGGAAGGCGCCTGATCTGAATAAAGGAGGAGGAGCTGAGCGAAAAGTGCGCCGTAGGGCGAGTGAGTCTTCGTCCGATTTCTCCTCTCTTCCTAAGGAAGCAGCCTCGCTACTATTCTTCGCTTCCGCAAGATGCACTCTATCCTCCTGCCTCTCACGACTCGTATCGAGTTTACAAAGAAGCAGCCTGCCTAGCGTTGACAACAGTTTGGAGGTACAGTATTCGCTAGCTGGCGTGAAGGAACCAAGCCTACAGCAGCAGCAAGCGTTGCAGTGCAAATGGGAGTGCGCTGTTTGCACCTATTTGAACTGGCCTAAGAGTCGCAAATCCTCCCTTCCCGCCAGCGAAAGAGCACGATAGCAGGGAGTGGAGCGTCCGATTCGCGCTGGAGGGTCGCCTTCTTTTGTGCGTCCTCGGCGCCAGTAGCGGCAGGTCACCGGGCGATTTGCTACGACCTGCCCGCCACAACTTCTTCGGCGAGAGGAGAAGACAGGATTTCGTCTCCCCCGCGCGCAGGCGGTAAGCAACACTCGATCTGTTACTTACTTCTGTTTGTAGGCCTATCCAATTACGCAGCGCCTATTAAGCGCCCCCGCGCGGTAGAAGAAAACCGCAGGCGCACGCCGTTTTCCTTCGCGCGGGGCCGGACTTTTTAGGCAGTCTGCATAGAGTTCGCTAGGACTAAGTCGTTTTAAAATAATTTACAAATGTTTTTCCTCACATGCACTCCTATAATGGGGATATTGCCGTATGTGTTGTTTTAATATCGTCTTTATCGTTCGAAGTCTGTCGTTGTCACGCATTTTGGCGAGAAGCTAGAGGTGTCGTCGCAGTCGAGACTGTCCAGCCCTCGCTGTCATGTGTTCGCGAGCCGGAGAGTACTAGTCGAACCACCACCTCGCCTTCCTCCTCTTCTCAGCTAGTTAGAGCTCATCCTCTGGAGCAGTCACTGGTGAGAGAGGCGCAAGTAGTCGATAGCGTGACACGTAGTAGGTCTTTTGATGATGAAGTCTTATAGAAAGAGATGAAAAAAGAGAGACACAGCACAGTCTATAAAGCAAAATGCATGCAGCAGACTAAAACAAAGTATGGAAGTCTTCAAACCTGTTTATTTTTATACACATTTTATTTACTTTTTAGCCTAGTAACAAACAAGGGAGGCTATTTGGCTAAAAAGTAAATAATGAAAGAAAAGGTTTAACAAAAGGTATAGTGAGCGAGGTTTTGGACTCGTTTTTTAGTTTGTATTTATTCTTAGGAGTAGGAAGGGGCCGCAGGTCGCCTAGTTGGGTCATCAGCACGCTGGCGGATATCTCGTTCCTATACTCGCTTCACACCTCAAAACACATGCACATATTGACTGACCTTAGCATAAAAAAGAAGAGTATTGATTCGTTTTGTAGCTTAGACGGACCATCAATTTTTAGTTAAATAAGCATGGGGAGATATAATAAGTATTGTATATGGTGTGTATTTTTTGCAGTTGATTTCAGTTCTTGGATGTAGTAGCATAGTTGTAGAGGACCGCCTAGTCCTTTGATTGCGTTTCGCAGGATGAAACAAATCGCTCATTTGGAAGGAAAGGTTTTAGGAAGATTGATATCTGCTTGTCTCAATCGGTCATTGGTTGCGAGATAGGCAGCCTGAATTAGCGCCGATTTGCCCATGGCCGGGTTTACCCCATGTTACCCTACTCTAAAGAATAAGAGTACGGACATAATGGACAGAGGTCGCAAAAGCCTCCACGTAGTAGCGCTTTTTGTACCTTGTTACTTTATTATTTTATTTACTTTTTAGCCAAATAGCCTCCATTGTTTGTTACTGGCTAAAAAGTAAATAAAATGTGTATAAAAATAAAAGGTTTTGAAGACTTTCGTATTTGTTGTGTAGTCTGCCTGAGGCATTGTGTTATAGCTGGTGTTTCTTCTTTTTTCATCTGCTTGTCGATAAGACTTTATTATTCAAGAGATGCGTACTACGTACGCAGCGTATTGCGGCTCTCATTGCGCTCTCTCTCACCAGGGGCTTTGGCTTCCAGAGGATGAGCTTCTAACTAGCTGAGAAGAGGAGGAAGGCGTGAGCTGGCTGTGTTTCGACTAGCTCTCCGCTTCGGTCCGTCACAGACACACGCAGTCTTGGACCAGTTCTCGTACGTCACGATGGACACGCCATTTCTCACTTCTTCGCCAAATCGATCCACCACAGACTTGTTCGTCACACGATAGAGACGGCCTGTATGTGTAGAAACACACATACGGTCAGTATCCACCATATCAGTAAGGAGTCAATCAGCAGAAATCCGCATTTGTAATTTATTTTAAACGACTTAGTTCCATAGCGACTCTTAGTGGCTAGCTTACGCTGTAAAAGTCGGTCCCCCCACGCGCCGAGAAAGGCGGGTCTGCGCGCTGCGTTGTGTTTTTTCTTTCTTTCCGCGCGGGCCGATGGACATATAGAGTGGACGCTTTGCTAGTGATTGGATAGCCTACAAACAGAGTAAGTCAGTCGAGTTTCTTCCGCCTCGCGCGGGGGCGAATCCTGTCTTCTCCTCTCGCCGAAGAAGTTGTGGCGGGCAGGTCAATGCGTAGCAAATTACGCACCGGTGAACTCCCACTGCCGCTATCATGAGCCGCCGAGGTTGCATCGCCAACAAAAGAAGGCGATTGGTGCGCTACCTGCCTCCCGCGACTCCTTCCTCCTTTCCCTCCACTCTAGTCTCTCTTTCGCGTTTTTCCCGCACTGTGTGCATTTGCGACTCTTAGGCCAGTTCAAATAGGTGCAAACAGCGCACTCCCATTTGCACTGCAACGCTTGCTGCTGCTGTAGGCTTGGTTCCTTCACGCCAGCTAGCGAATACTGTACCTCCAAACTGTTGTCAACGCTAGGCAGGCTGCTTCTTTGTAAATCTTCGATACGAGTACGCTGCAGAGGCTTAGGAGCCCGACATAGAGTGCATTTACTTGCGGAAGCGAAGTTCAAATATGTACAGTAGTCGCAGGCCCACTTTCGCTGCTGACTTTCCACTTGCACTTCTGAGGAAGACGCAGATTGAGAAATCGTTCCGCACGAAGACTCTACTTTCCTACTCGTCTCCTGAACGGTCGTCTCCCCACTTTTTTCGCTTTCAGCTTCCTCCTCCTTTATTGCAGATTCGGAGCTGGACGCACCTTGCTCTTGCATCCTGATCGCTTATGTCACTTCATTCATTCATTCGCTCTCATTTTCATTTCTTTCTTTCTTTCTGGTCATTTGTAAAAGACAACCAAACAACCAGGAACACTAAAATGGGGGGACTACCGCCTCCACAACACAAAGTGTCCAGCCTGGTCTTGCCCATATTTTGCAAAACAATTTGCCACGAGACGAGCGATTACTTCATGTACGCCTAGAGCGCGCGCTCCGCGTCGCTAAGCGCGTGGATGTAGCGAAGCGAAACGAGGGCGCGCGAGGAGCGTTCTAGGGGACGTGCCACTTTTTGATAACTATTCAATAAATATAATTATCTGTGGATGATTCTCTTCATTATATTGACAATGGGATGACAGAGAAGAAGCGATGAAGAAAATGCCTCGCAAGTGCGAGAGAAAAGAGAAAAGACAGCAGTAATTCTAAGATTCCCCACCTGCAATACCTGTCAGAAACTTTACGTTTTCCTGGCAACGCAGCAGCAGTAGTGCTACAGGAAGCACCTTCAACCAACCCCCAGGACCTTCGATCCTAGTCATGAGCTGGAATTATTTCAAAGGATCAACAAGACTATGACAGTGGGCAAGAAGAAGATGAACAAACCCCCTCCAAAAAGGTACATGCTGCAACTCAAAGCATCACCCCCTTTCTACAGGGTTTTTCCATAGACACTAAAATGGGGAGGACAACCACCTCCCAATTCAGAGTTTCCAACATGGTCTTGCGCATATTTTGTAAAAATAACTTGCCATAAGATGATGAGCACATGATTTGCTATGAAGCAACAACTTTATGATGGCTACTACTACCATTTTAGTGTCAATGGTTTTTCAGCCTCAACTCCAATCACGATTTGTCATTTCCCACTCCTAAAGAACCAATTTGATCCAAATTTTGTTCTTTGGAGGTGGTGATATGGCAATGTCTCTAATCACGAATGTTGTCATTTCTCCACTCTTAAAGAACCAGTTTGATCCAAATTTTGTTCTTTGGAGGTGGCGATAATGGCAATGTCTGTGATTGGAGTCGCAGCTGGAAAACATGATAGTATGATATGGACGATTTGCGTTTCACGATTGTTGGTAAAATTTTGACCCCAATACTTTTAAACTGATCTGAAACAGCGGGGCCACCTTTCGATTGTGACTACCCAGTCTTAGTGCAAGTGGCCAATAGCCTGGCCACTGAGAGTTTGCTATGGAACTCAAGTCATGTATAAAATAGAAAAGCAAATATGAACTTCTCTCCATGCTTCATGACTGTGCTCCTATTTTGCTGCTAAACCCTGTACATGCAAACTGTGAAAGAGTTTCATTGCAAACTGTTGGTTAGTTAGACTGTATAGCAGCTAAACAGACTTTAGTAGCCTATGCTGTTGCCAAGGAACTATTTGGCAGCCTTATGGATGCAACTTGATGCATTTTTGTTGCAGGTAAATTGTGGTGGACTCATCAAATCAAACTGTCCTCTGGCCCATGGCATGGCATTGGGCTGCACTCCTGGGATTCATTGACTGCCATCACAACAACAGTGGAGAAGCAAGCAGTCTTCATGCACCATGGATTCAGAAGCCAATATTGAGCTGGTTATTTGCCAGCTGCTGCAGGAATATGGCCTGTTGGAAGAAACCTCTGTCAACAAACTGTACTGTGGTAATGGGCACAATTTTGCAGTTAGACTGCTCTCAAAACTGTTCAACAGCATGGCCAAGAACAAGGTGATACTCTTGGCATCATTTGTTGAAGATGAACAGCATGTGGAAAAGGGTCATATTCCTATCATAACTATGTTTTGAAGCTCAAAAGTCAGAAAAGACAACTGTTATCTATTGAATATGGACATTTGATATGTATTGTATTTCACATGTTCTTTGTCATTGAATGGAACCCATGTGACTGCTATGCATGTTTTTAGGATTTTAGAGTAAGTTGATATGTGTAGTTCATATGTGAATAGAAAACTGTCCACCCTGAGTCAATTTTGCCACTATTATTGGAAGTGCATTGTCAGACCAGGTTGGACACTTTGTGTTGTGGAGGCGGTCGTCCTCCCCAATTCTAGTGTCTATGCAAACACCCAACATACATACTGTAGATGGGTCGATAATATCCAATATTGTATCCAGTATCGAAAAATATCGGATTTTTGGGCAATATCTATTATCGTATGGAATCCATATTGCAATTTGGAAAATATTGCAATATCGTATCGATTCGATATTTTTCGGAATATCGAATCGATTTTTTCCACTCACCCCTACCAAAAATGTTGACCAATTTGTTATTTTTTCTCCTGTTTTGGTGCCACAATTTCATTTCCAGGGGAACAAAAATTTGCTGTTCCTAGTGACAGAATGTAGTGTCTGCTATGTCTGATGCGTTATTGGAGCCCAATTCGAACCTGAAAATATTGGGTCAACAACCACACTTTTGTGTAGCTCTATCACTACTTCTGTACTGGGGGCAATCTGTACTGCTCTTTGGGTGTCATGAGGAATGATCAAATGCCTAATGCCTGAATGAAATCTAATGCTGGGCACATGCACATACAATATGAAAGTTTGCTTGCTTGCTTGTACAATACATAGTAGCCTACATACATTGATTTATTCATGCACACGGCGTGTATACGTACTTGGCTTTTCAGTCTGCCTAATGTCCTTACTGCTGTGCTATATCTACAGTGCATGTACATGTATAGTATGTACTGTAACACAAATAGTGCATCAATATGAGCAGCAAGAGCAAAATATCGAATATAAAAAAATGTCAAAAAATATCGAATATCGAATATCGAAAAAACGATACTTTTTTCCAAATATCGTATCTAATTTCTTATCGAATTTTTTTAGTGCTATCGATATCGTATCGAATATCGTTTTTCCAAAATGATGATATCGACCCAACCTCCTTAATACATACGACAACCAAACAACCAAAAGTGTGGACTCTCTTGAAATTGGCTCCATAAAAGTGACGCACATGGTTTCTTTCTTTGAATTGTACCCTGCGCTCATTGCTAGAGGAGAGGAAGAGTAGGAGGAGGAGGATGGACAATTGAAAGAGAAAGATGGTTGCATGGATGCAAAGTGAAAGATGGATGAGAGGATGGAGGATGAGGGTAGATGGATGGAAGGTGGAGGACGATGAAGGTGAGAGAGATGGAGGAGGATGGGGATGGATTATGAAGGATGCAGCAGGGAGGGTGGCTGAAGGATGATTGAACAATCGATGGATGGAGGAGGAGGAGGAAGGTGGAGGATGGAAGGTGAAAGATGAAGCGATGATGGGTGAATGGTAGCGCCAATGGGTATGTGATAACCGTTTATTCAGATCAGAAACTGACATGAATATAGTAAGTGCCAAATGCCTACAGTAAAGCAGACACTTTACAACACTACATACATAATAATGAAGCACATACTGTACGTACACGTTAAGAAGCAATAATGATGAAACAGGGTATGTACTCTAAAACTTGTACACACGGGCGTAGGAAGCAATATCAATGTTGCTGTGTGATGAGATGAGGTGATGAGGTACATCACTGCATAAACCAGCTCATAAAGTTTATAATACATGTGTGTGTCACTTTGACGTAGCCATTTTCAATAAGTCCACACTTTTGGTTGTTTGGTTTGGCAACAACGAATCCGCGCAGAACGCAGAGACGCAGAACGCAGAATAAATTGCGCAGAACGCATAATAATGCAGAATACAGGGTGCAAATGGCGCAGAATCTTTTTCTATGGCAATCCCTTAGCGTGCTGCGAAGTTTAGAACGACGATTCAGCCATGTACTCCTATAAATAAGGGCGCCACGCGCGCCTGCGCAAGGCAAAATTCACTGAAAATCTGAGTGGTAAACTAAGTTTGCCAAACTCAATTTTTAGAAAACTTCTTGGTAAATTAAAAGTGCCACTCCCAATAATGCCTCATTCAAAATGGATGCTGAACACCAACGTTTGCACTGCGTTTCCGCTGGCACAAACACAGCTTGAATGCTGATGCAGATGTCAAAGGAATGCCAACTGTGATGGCACTGTCAATGTATTGCAGATATTTGTACAGTGCAGATTTTTTCACACAGCATAAAACAGTTTTTCCCACCTGTGCCTCACATTTAGAGTGACAAAACAATTGGTCGTAGCAATACGGTACTGAAACCAAGTACATAACATA
>JASAMW010003314.1:0-27629 GCA_030247985.1 Epsilonema sp. ZAB3_2
GATTTTTCTTCGCTTGATGATTCCGCTGTGTGGTGTACTAGTGTGTCCGAAATTGCCCCATGCTACCCTATTGGGAGGAATGTCCGCATGTCCAGCTCCACCTCGCCATTGCATTGCGCAGCCGTTGTGTGTACAAAGTGACACAAACTTTTTCTGTCGCGTCCTCTTCCCCTTTGCTGCATGTGGGCTACTACAGCTCATGCTTTGCTAAGCTGCTTTCCATGCGCTATAAATGCAGCCGTTCTTTAGGTAAAGTCTACAACAAAGTGGAGAGAAAATCATCAGCATTAAAATAGAGTAGACCCGAGTTGCTCGTTTCTTTACTGTACTGTAGTGAAAAATAAAAATCAGCTGCAAAAAGCAACGAATTATTGAGAAAGTGCCCGCTTGCTTTTTGCTTTGAAAAAGCCGACCGCTGTGCTTTAAGAAATAGTACGTAGGTACCTCTGACCAGTAGTTAGGTAGGAAGTACTGTAAGGTGCCGTAGATAGCCCCATGGGGCTATATACAAATGGTAAGCCCCGATTAGGGGGGGGGCTATACACGAGAGGGGGTTATACACGAGGGGGGGCAATACACGAGGGCATTTTTCATTTGTACGAAAAGTAAGGTTTTTTGACCTCCTGAACTCGTTTATGGTGGTTTTTTGGCACGCTTCCAAGCTCCACTCATCAAAAATGCAACTTTAACTTGAAAAATTGTGAAATTTTCGCTACCAAAAATTTTCCCTTGAAGAGATATCACTTGCAAAATGATCAGAACTGGTCTAAATGAGGTGCAGATAAACTCCTATGCGTCAAAACACATCAAAAACGCTGTTTTTAGCTCAAAAACACTTGATTTCTCTTGCTTTTCGCGGTTCGCAATAGGGGGCTATACACTACTGGTGCTTACTTGGCCTCTCAGAAAATCAGGTTAGGTTAGGTAAAATTTACCCAGTGCAGTCGGCTTCCAGGTAAAGTCAGGTAACTTACCCGGTCAGAGCTCAGTCGGGTCAGGTAAACTGAAATTCCAGCAGGTTACCCGGGTAAGTACTGTTGTGTAAATCTTGGCCAAAACATCACAAAACAGGTGCTTTTGTTCTCCAATGTTGAGTGTCACATCTTCACAGTGACGCTGTTGACTTATTGCCGCAGATCATGTACTAGCAACTGGTGCATAATGACTACATACAGTCGCCTATGCAGCGGTATTTGTAGCTTTGAATATATTTATGTATGGTTGAAGCCCACTGCATCTGCTAACCTGGGTAAATTTCCCCGTGTAAGTACTAGGTTTAGGTAGAAGATTTTACCCGGGTAAGTATTGACAGTACTTACCCGCAGTTTCTCAGATTTTACCTGAGTTAGCCTTCGATGGCCAGTCGGGTTAGGTAAAGCCGGGTAATTTTACCTGCCAATTTTTATTTCTGGGTAAAGTTAAGTTTATTTACCTGGTCCAAAATAGGCCGGGTAACTCGGGTAAAGTTACCCAAATTTTTACCTGCGCACCAGTACTATACACGAGGGCAAAAGACGTTAGTGGCCGATTAGGGGGGGCTATACACGAGGGGGGCTTATACACGAGAGGGGGCTATACACGGAACATTACAGTACGAAAAATGGCTCAGGTTCTGGCATCCTGCTCTTCTATGCTCTACTTCTTCGCCATTGCAGCCGCGATAGCATCTCTGATGCCATGGCAAGCAGATGCTCAATCTGACATTAATAACGACGATATTAAGGCAGCTCTACCGGAATCCTTCACGCTTCTGTCCTCTAACTCTAGCCTAAGACTGGCTCCGATTCTATGGTCGCCTACTCTTGATTATCTGGCGCTGAAGTTCTCGTTTGCGACCAGAAGTTTTAGTGGTCAGCTAGCAGTGATTAGCATTAGTAATCAGGAAGCGGAAAGAAGGTTTCTACTGAACATCTGGGTGGAAAGAAGAGTGTTGCGAGCGCGGCTAAGGAATGCGGTAGATAATGAAGTGCTGGTGGAGGCGAATAATTTTCGATCAGGTGAGAGCAGAAAAGACACTGATGATTGCTACATTAAGTTACGGTAGTGTTCAATTTTTTTAAAAAATGGTGTGGCAATAAATAACGGACACCCAACTTTTTTCTTCATAGACTAACTACGCATGTAGGGTACTATGGGGTAAACCCGGCCATGGGAAAATCCGGCCGCGAAGTTTGAACCAATTCGCCCCACTGGAATGGGAGTTACAGCAAAAAACAATTTCAGTACTTAGTGGGGTAAACCCGGCCACCTAACTCCTGTACTAAAGTATAGGGTAAACCCGGCCACCTCATCAGCGCAAACTACTGCCATCCTAAACGGCTGCCATATCAGCGCACAATCAATTAGGAAAGTGCGTTCAGCTAATCTAATAATATTTTCTTGTGATTTCTCAAGGGAAGAGACGTTCCTGCAAATTTTTAAAAATTCTCTGGGTGGCCGGGTTTACCCCCCAGTACTGAAAAATTAGTTGACAGCGAAGTATAGTCCCATTCATACCATTTTTTACCTACCTAAACTATCCAGCTGGCTAATTGGTAGCTGCTGTCTGTTGAATATTGTTCGTATTTTCGGCAGGATTTTTATTGTGTGCACGAAAGGCAAAGCAACCGACTGCCCAAAGAGGTTTATGTAGCATTACAACGTGAACTGAAATCGCGAGCTCTCGCTCTCCTTCGCTGAGCTTTTACATAAGCTAGCTAGTCCTATAAAAAACTGTAGCGTGCAGGCATACCAAAACATATTTCATGCACCCACCAAATACCAAGCTACATATGAATTATTCATATCGTAACATTCTCCCACTTATTTGGTGCGTTGTGCCATGATGTTCATGCCCAGTGCTCGCTTTAGCCCACTTCCAGATCCCAGGCTCCCAGGTGTCATTCTTCAGGGGTGAGACACATTCCACAGCTTCTTCCTAGCTGCTGTCTTCCACTCCACGAAATGATCTCCAAGCCATGCCTCTGTCAGATTCTTGGGCTCTTCAATCTGACAAGCTGAGTAGGCACCATGCTTGCACTGGTCTGCCTGCCCTGGATCCAGTGGCGCTGCTTGCTGCTTCCCAGCCAAAGACCTTGGCTGTATCCGCACTTGTGGTGGTCTGACTGGCTCCCTTCTCTCCTTTGGAGTACAATGGTGATGGCCTCCAGCTTCCTCATCACCATCCTTGCCAGAGCCTTCTTCTCCACCATCCTGTGGTTCCACTGGTCGCTTCTGCAGCTCCTGCATCTCAATGCCATCTTCGCCATCTTCAGCTGCTGTCTCCTGCCATGGCACCGGCTTTTTCGGCTCCTCTGGGCTTCCAGTGAAGTCCTGCTCACAAAAGAGGACATCCAACCGCATGAACTGTCGCCCCTTCTCATCAACCAGCAGTAGTAAGGGGGGCACTTGGGACAGGTTTTGAGGCTAATCATTAGCATCGGAGGCTAATTATTAGCCTCATTTTTAGCCTCGGAGGCTAATTGTTAGCCTCATTTATTTCTAGCTATAACGATTAGCCTCATTTTAACGCCTCGACTATTAGCCTCAATACGATAGCCAGGCGGTGACCACACCAATAATAAAACGAGCCGGCGGCTAATGATTAGCCTCAAAAAAGCCTGTCCCCAAGTGCTCCCAGTGCAAGTAGGTACCTACGTACATACGTACCTACCGTGTCGCACGCAAAACGCATACGTACACATAACCTGCCGTTGCACGTGTATAACCTGCCGGTATGGATATGGGTTGGTGTGTCGTTATACCCAACCGTGTGTAGGGCCCCATTTTTGGGCATTAGGCCCGACTGGCATCACACGCTTTAGCCGTGGCTATTTTAGCCTTGTGACGTCATTGGCAGCGTGCCAAGAAAAAGCGCGCAGCA
This sequence comes from Epsilonema sp. ZAB3_2, assembly GCA_030247985.1. Classification (NCBI taxonomy): domain Eukaryota; kingdom Metazoa; phylum Nematoda; class Chromadorea; order Desmodorida; family Epsilonematidae; genus Epsilonema; species Epsilonema sp. ZAB3_2. Next base: position 3,863 of record JASAMW010003314.1, read on the forward strand.
ACCTTCCGGCCCAGACGGTCGAAAATCAATAGCACATCAAATATAAACGAAAAAGGAACAAGCGTGGAACAGCGTGCGCTGCGCACCTTTCTTTTTTCACGCCAAATTGTTCAAGCGAAGTATCCGATATGGCGAATTTTACACCTCCTCCTCTCCAGAGGCAAAACGCGTTTTACCCGGGAATTACAGTCAAAGAAGAAAACGGTAAGAGGAAAAACGACGACGGTTAGCACGTACGTACGTACATACTTGGATACGTACACCAACAAGTACTGCCACGTGCGGCTTTATTCTAGCAGTAGAAGCCTTCTTACTCAAAATCAGCAAGCCAGTCACCTCACTTCCTCCAAACGAGCGTGGAAAAGACCAAGCTTTGGGACTTGACACCTCATCTGCTGAACATGAACCGTCTTCTGCAGCAGATGAAAAGTTCAGGTCGCAGTCTGATTCTGGCAACAAAAAAAAGTGTCGATCAACGTTGAAGCGTTACATTGTTGTCTCTTTGCCCCATTTTCTCTCTGCTTCACAACGTAGGTATAATGTGTGTGTAGGATGTGATTGATATGCGTCTCGCCTTATTTGCTGCTACACATATGTACAGTATGTACTGTAAGGCATCGTAGAGGCGTTCTCTGCATTTCTACTGTTCAGACACGTACGAAGCGGTCGGTTTTGATTTTTTCTCTCTTTATTTTGTCCCCTTTCCTTGCGAAATAGAAGATGTCTGGAATTCAGCATAAAGCATTAGATTTCGACACTCGATTTCGGCTTCCGGCGCATTTTATCGTCTCAGGCCCCACCAACTCGGGCAAAACGACTTTTGTCTTGCAAAGTCTTATGCAAGCTGAAAAAATGTTCACTCCGCTGCCGTGCAAGGTCATTTTCTTTTATCAAGAATTTCAAAGCTGCTATTTGGATATGCAAACTGAGTTGGCGAAGAAAGGCATTCGTTTCGAATGCATGCAAGCCTCCGATTTGAGCCCCGACAACGCCGCCAGCCTCGTGGACAAAGACGAATCACGACCAGTGTTGCTGATTTACGACGACAGCACACAAACAACAGCGAACAGTCTCAACTTGACGCAGCTATTTCAGCGCGGTCGGCACAAGTGCGAGACGTTTTTTTTTTATGGAGCACACGCGCAATATTATAGTATACACTCATCGTGCAAGTGTGCACAGTCGTTTATTATCTTTTAGAGGCCTATCCATCATGCTGCTTTGGCATAATCTGTTTCCAAAAGGAAAAGCAGCAAGAGACTTAAGCTTGAACGCGACATACTTCATTCTCATGCCAGGGTTGAGGAACAGAAGTCAAGTAAAAGCCTTCGCCTCGCAAATAGGCTTGCGTCACCTGCCTGCTGCTTTTGAAAGAGTGATGAGTGAAGACGGCGGCTATCATCATTTACTGATCGATTTAAGCACTGCCTGCCCGGACGCCCTGAGGGTCAGGTCCAATTTGTTGGCAGAAGGAGAGCGTTCGCGTTACGTCTACGTGCCCAGCGTGTAAAGAATTCATCATTCTTCATTTTTGACAAGTCCGAAGGCGGTTGGATGGCATTGTTTTTGCGCAGGTTTTTCCCTGTATATTGAACAAGCGACAAAAAACGTACATATGCGTCGGATAGCATCTGTGAATAGACTCAAGAGCTATTTGCCTTTGCTGCGCAGCTTACAAACTGTTTTTTCAAATCGAAAAAATCTCAAAGCGCTCATAGCCAGCTTTCCTAACGACGCCATCCAGTTTATGTGCGAAATCGCCCACAACGCTCTGGTTGTCGGTGTACTACGGCTGACAGCTGGCGAGAAAACGGTGCTTCGGCGTCACAAGAAGGCCCTGGAATCCTTGCTAGTTGGTAGCAAGTTTCAACGGCGGAAAGTGCTGCTTCAGAAACCCGAACTGGCAGTTTTGCTGGCAGCCGTTTTCACAAAGCGCCTGCGCACCGAACATGTGTGAAAGGCTGGTATTACTGGGTGAACCCGAATATTTACACATGCTAGCGCTGTCCTCCAAGGGACAGAGCAGTGCGCCGTTGTCGCCGTCGCGAGCTGTCGAATCATCTTCAACTCCAAACTCTAACCTACTACCCACTGAGGAGAAAAGCGAGCCACCAGCAGCAGAAGAAGGCGCTCCTGGCGAAACGCCAGCGCATCTGGGGATGCAAAGGCCGCCTCCAATCATTACTGTTGACGACCAACAACTGCCAGAAAAGTCTTCGCAAAGGCCGGACAACAGGCAGACAGATGGCACAGAGGGCGAATCCAAAAAACCTCCAACTACTGCGAAACGACATCGGCGAAAGCGCAAACATTCGCGTTCGCACACAGAGGAAAGGCACAGCAGACGCGGCAAAAAACGATTGAGCTTGAGTGCGCTTGCCGCCGTATGGCAACCGCTATCCTAACCGCGTACATATCATAAGCATGTTTGTACTGTACACACATTCGAGCCAAGGATGTACATATACTGTGTATTAAGCGTGTGCGTTGTACCCAGAGGAGAGCAAACAATCTTCAATGACATTAAATTATGTTGACAACTGCCTGCCACTCAGTGTGCTTATTTTCTCTCTCCCTGCCCAGTCGGTTGGGCGGAACAGAAAAAATGACAACGTTGAATAAAAAGTTGGAGCGACTGATGAATGAGTACTATTTTGGCAAACAACGCAACGCGGCCACATATCGAGGGCCTTCGGCGCTGTATGAAGCCCTAAAAGCTGACGGCCATACAGTCTCTTTATCGCAGTGCCGCGAGTTTTTAAAGGGGGTGGATACGTACACTCTGTTCAAACCGGTCAGAAGGCGTTATCAGAGAAATTACATCGATGTTGAGGAAGTTGGCCAGCTCCTTCAGTTTGACATAATGGAGATGGATTCGGATTTTGCTCCTGTCAACGATGGTTACCGTTACGCTTTTATTGCTCAGGTGCCTGCTCTAACACGACGCTTTCCTGTCTGATGTACAGTATGTGTATGTGTATGTATAGCATGTGTTATACTTGTACGCATAGGACACCTGGTCTCGTTTTACCTGGGCCATTCCCATGACAAGGAAGACGGCGGCCGCTGTCGCGGAATGTTTGAAGGCGATAATATCTACTTATGAATACAGGCCGCGGGCCGTGTACTGCGACAATGATCGAGCTTTCTTGAGCCAGGCGGTGAAATCTCTCTTGAAAGCTAATGACATAAAGCTGTATACGACACACAGCAAAGTCAAGGCAAGCGTGCAGCGCACTTGACGCGCGTGTACAGTATAGAGCTACCTACATTACGCATGTACTGCGTATATAGTAGGCGGGTGCGTGTGGTATCACCGCCTGTTGTTTTTTCGGCTCCTATGGCAGAACGATGGATCAGAAGTGCTAGAAACGTCATTCAGAGACATTTTTACGCCAACAACACGCGAGACTGGATCACACCTCTGGAGACGTTTGTGCACAACTACAACCGTCGGAAACATTCGACGTACATTATGATGTGATGTATGTATCACTGATGTCAACTCGGTCTTCAGTAAAAACGGGTAAAGTAAAGTAAATTACCCGGGTATGCCCTAGCCCGGGTAAAGTAAAGTAAATTTACCCGGCTCCTGTCAAATCGGGTAAAGTAAAGCCAAGTGATGCATTTTACCCGGGTAAAATCGAGTAAGTATAGGAAATTATTTTAGTACTAAAAAGCTAGCAATAGCTTGGCCTATGTAGTTTTTTCTGTGTCACTGTTTCATTCGAGCCGTTGCACAAGTTTTTCGCAAGTTCGCCGTCGCAAGTTTTTCATCAACGGAACTACATATCACTGTTGAATATCGCAGTAGCTTGCTGCTACATCCTGCATACATTACTTACCAACATGCATGTACTGTATATTCATCAGCACTGCCATTTTGCCTGACCGTAAGTGAGCTACTGTATTGTACCATACGTACATACATACTGTACCATACATACATATGCACGTAGGTACATACGTGGTATGTATGTACATATGTACGTGGTATGTATGTACATACATATACTATAAGTTACGTATGCGCGAATGAACGAACGTTGAAGTGCCGCTTCGTGCGTTGTCTTCTCCACCTCGTAGAAGGAATTAGATGCGCGCGAGTGCTGAGCTGCCTAGAGCACACGCTTTACTCGAGTAGTTACCCGGGTAAGTACTGAGCAAGTATGTGCCGAGTAAATCGGGTAAGCATTGGCCATACTTACCCGCACTTTCAGCATTTTTACCCGGGTAAGCGTCCACAGTGCCGGGTACCGGTAAACCTTACCCGATAAGTCATTACATCGGGTAAAGTAAAGTAAATTTACCCGGCCCAAAATTGGCCATTTTACCCGGGTAAAGTACCGGTAAATTTTACTCTGACATCAGTGGTATGTATGCAACGCGATAAATATTTTATTCTCGCGCATTGCGCTGTGTGTAGCTCGTTGTTTCAGAACAAAACAGAGGCCCATCGATGTTTACAATGACCCTAAAGCTGGTGAGAGAGAGAGCGTTCCTATTGTCGTCGCGTACACACGCACACACTGTAGCGAAAAATCGTGCCGGATGTTGCAGATTGGCGCGCTTGGCTCACAGTTTATGGGAAAGGAGGACTGAGGAAGAGGCAGTGGCGCCGAGCCAAGGAGAAAGGAAGCAGGCAGAAGCTGAAAGTCGGGGCATTGGTTCGCTTGTCAAGACTGCAGCGCACTTTTGAGAAAGAAAGCTCGCTTGAAGGCAGCTACACAGAAGAAGTGTTTAAGATAAGAAAGGTGCTTCCAGCAGCCGGTCAGCGCCGCCCCAGAACAGCCTACCAATTGGAGGACGCGGCAGGGGAGGTCTTGGCAGGATTGGCGTATTGGGAAGAGTTACAGGAAGTGCATTACAGCGATTCAGATGGAAACAGGGCGTACGTAGTGGAAAAAATTCTGCAGAAGCGCCGGAGGAAGGGCAAACTGCAGTATTTGTGCAAGTGGCGAGGTTGGCCTGCAAAATTTTCTCAATGGGTGGACGCTGCCAGCTTTGTGAATGTCTAGTCAGCCCCTTAACCGCCATTGTTGACTTTTCTATCCTTACCATGCGGTCGGTTTCTGACACAGCTGTGCAGAGAGAAACGGAAGCGGGCTTGGATTTCGCGGGCACGGGCCCCCCTCCTCTTTCATCTGAGGCGCAACGAGCCAGCGCCAGAAGGAGGAGCTGGCAGCGGCGGCTTCTTTCTGCGATAGAAAGCAACTGGAGCAGGCTCAGTCCTATGTCCGCGAAATATATGATAACGTGCGCCACTGTCACTGCGGTGGTGATTTGCATCAGGTTCACGTATCATGATCACTGCGTATTCAGCGATCAACTCGCCACTCACACGGTGTCCTACACCGCAACCAAATCCATCTTGCGACTCGGTTTCGACCTTTCCAACACGACCAGCGTTGTAGTTGAAGTGAAATTGCCCCTGCCAGCGACAAGCGTGTCCGGCCTGCAAGTGTCGCACAATATGGGGTCGGACATCCACCACATTGGAGGCGGCCCGAATCTTTGCCGGCTCAAGAGCACCTTGCGAGACTGTCTCATTGGCGCGAGAAATCATGATGGCGATTCATCAAAAAAAGGCGGAAGCGGCTGCTGGCTGAAGAATGGCGGAACCGTCTTCGGACGCGCAGATGCAACATACTTGCGCGACATACTTTTAAAAACTGCATTCTGCGACAATGAATGAAAAAACGGAATCACGCCACCTTTTGATGTTCACTATCGGACTGTTTACATTTCACCTACCGTATGTATACGTACCTACAGTATGTTGTATCACTCATACAGTTTTTGTACGTGTCACCTATTTTGTGTGCACATAACATTGCCCCTTCATATCCACATAGATTTAATATCAGTTGAATGAGTGTGTCAAAAAGAATATGCAATAAAATAGCGCCTACAGTACACCCGACCTATGAATGAGCAGCAATCAGGCTTTTTGGCCGTTGAATGCGGGGTGAAGCGCCCCCCTCCGATTTTCGTCTTACATGACACGCGCGCTTTAATAATTATTAATCGCAACACACTCAAAACCAATGCCGCCCCGCGACCCTTTATTCACACATTGCAAATGAAACACAACAAATCCTAGGGCTAATTGTTCCTAAGCTGTTCAATTCCGTCCGGGGCGGGGTCGCTTATTTTTTGAGAGCAGAAACACCTGCACGTGTCCGCTGGCCAAAAATGAATAAACCTGAGGCAAACAACACATGCCGTACATACTACACACATCAGTTCTCGATTCGATTGTTTCACTGTTTAGTTCTGCGCCTACGCACACACAGCAAGCTCGTTTTCTCTTTTGGCGTGATTGCATTAAAAAAGGGGGGAAAAGTCACACTATGCCGTGGTCGTGTGAGAGATGCGGCGCGAAGTTTAGTCACAGCTCAAGCTTCAGCAGACATAGGAAGGCCTGTGGCCGCGATCCGACGTCCTACAGCTTCGGATGCGACGTTTGCCACCGCAGTTTCTCCAGGTACAGTGTACCTACCTATGTATGTAGACATGTAACGTGTATGCGTACATCAGAATACAGAAGCGGAGTTTTTGGATGCAGCAGTGGGAGTTACTATTCCATAGCTCGTGCGCGTGCGGAGGCGGTGTCTTTTTCAGAATGGCAAATTTGCAACGTCACTTTTCATCACCCAAACACCGTAAAGAGGCTGCTAGAAAAGCTGTTGAAGAACGACGCCTGCTAGCGGGTGTGAAGAGAGAACGACCCCCGTCAACTACCGCTTATGATGACAAAAGGAGCCGCGACTGTTCTCCATCAGCAATGGATGAGGAGGCAGCAGCAGCAGCAGCATCGCCTTCCCACAATTTCTTTTCACCCGCTATGATTAAACGCGAAATCGTGTCACCCGCACCTTCCTCGCTATCTGAAGCATCCGAAGACGCGACCATGACAGAAAATGACGCAGGCTTGCAGCGCGCCGAATACACGGCTGATTCGCCGATTCTGAGCGAAGTGCGCAATGGTCGGCCATCTTCCGCAGCTCAGTCAAACATAATGGCGAGTGATGAAAGCAGGACATCATCACCCAGAGAGCCATCTGTAACTCCATTGCCAGGTCCCCCATCAACTTCACCATTCGACGATTTCTCACCAGAGGCTCATTATGAACACAATGTGCTGTCCGACAGGTACAGCAAATGTTGTGAATCTGCGGTCGCGGATCATCAGTTTCGCATATCAACTGATTTACTGTCAAATCCCGATTTGGAGGTCACTGAACAGAGGCTGCACAGACTGCTGGAGTCGATGTTGAGCAAGGTGCTCGCCTCTGCACCTGAGGGCAGTTTGGGTAGGCTGGTGTTCTGCGTACCTACCAGAAGCAGAGCTTTGTATCAGCAGCGTTTCGGACTCCTGGCGAATGTCAGTGCTGCAGAGGTGGCGGAGAAGATCAGACGGTTGGTGTACGATCCTGACGAACTTTCCAATGGAGTGACTGTAAGTAGAGCCCACGCGGGCGTGTGCACGCGTAGGTACATACATATAGGCCGGACGTTGGAATGCATGTGCAGTACACACATGTACTTATGTACAGATAAACATGATATTCACAAAACCTGAAACAACAGTGTCAGGATCGGCTAGCAGTGATATCGTGGGCAGCGGTCGTCAGCTGGGTGGATTGGCGAACAGAACGATATCTCTCAAAGACTGGGCCGCGCGGAAAAGGTATGTAGCTGACAGCGCATGCTGTACTGTATACGTACAGCTCAGCCTTCATAAAGCCTTTTTGACATAATGAGTACGTACGTACGTATGCCGCACACACGCACACACACACATGTAAAGTATGGGCGCAGGTGCTGTAACCTCATGCAGATCTGTCATTGACGTCTCAAAATGCGCTCCGCCAGGTGACAGAATGTGTCTGGCTCGCTCTATCGTCGCCGGCGTTTTCGAAGCTGAGCGCATTCGTCCCAGGCGATCTGGTGGACAGAGGCCGTCTGTGGCTGACTGCGCAATCTGGCGACGACTGAAGGGTGGCAGCATGGCTGAGCAAACCCGCCGGGCAAAGAAACTCTGTCTCGAGGCCGGGGTCGATTCGACACGAGCCGCTGGCTTAGAGGAGGCTGTGGCGTTTCAGACAGCCTTGGCTCCTCGTCGCATTCAGCTGGTTATCTACTCCGGCTCGACGCCGACACCCGCGTTCGTGGGTGACATTGGAGGAACTGTGGCTGCGAGGAGAGCGACGAAGCCGGTGTACATTTATCACGACCCGATCGACTCACACTTTATGCTGGCTACAAGCGCGAAGGCTTTGCTATCTGTTGATAAGGTCTGCTCCATGTGTCATCATGGCTACAAGCTGTCTGGCCATCGTACTGATATACACAAGTGCGGGCAATCTGTCTGCTCTCTTTGCCACTCAGTCGATTGCAGCAACACAGCTGGAGAGCCCGACTCGCAGCCGCACCGATGCAATGAGTGCAATCGAACTTTTCCAACTGCAGAATGCGAAGCTGCTCATCGAGGTGCGGAATGTGAATATTTAGCCTGTTGCATCAAATGCGGCAAAATGGAAGTGAGATCGAAGCTGACCAATGGGAAACAGCATGAAGATTGCTTGACAGGCAGGTGAGACAATCGCTGTGAGAGTGTACGGGGATAGAATGGCGTATAGGTGTGCGATAACATATAACATACAAACTGTATAACATAGCACGGAAGCAGCACGCACTGTGTGTACATTGGTATGTACATATGTATGTACTGCACCTGTCTAGCACGCGTATACCTACAGTCGTATACGTTTTTTTATACCAAGCGTTGTCTAGATGCGGCAAGTGCAAAGGACTCAGAGAGGGGCCTGGACACCTGTGTTTCATCCAGAAACCCAATCCGCTTCCGCGGGAAATGACTGGAAGCAAAGAGCAGATGAGAGCGAGCTGGCGAGTTGCGAGACAGACGTCCACGACGGTGGAGGAGCTAGACCAAGTTTTTCTGGAGCATTATCACGAAGCCATGTCGGCTAGGATGGCGGGCGCTGAAGTTGCCGGGTCGGACCCCCTCGTTGTCGCCCCTAGCGGACGAGATGAGGGTGAGGACATGGAAGAAGAAGAAGAAGAAGAAGAAGAAGAACATCAAGCAGCATCGGCTTCTCACCACCAGGGGGGTGGTAGTTTGTTTGATAACGAATGTTTTCAGGAGTACCTGGGCGAAAGAATTGCTGATGGCGAACCTTCTGACGCAGAAAGCTTGGAATCTCGGCCTTCTTCGCTGGCCAGCGACAGCGACAGCAGCGAAGGGGAAGAAGAAGGAAGCTCCGAGTTCGAGTGTGACAATAACGCCACAGCTGCAGCTGGAAACCGCGATGAGCTGGTGGAACGCGTTTCCTACGAATATCGTGAGCAGCCCTCCTGCAGCACTGCTGCTCCGCCACCACCTAAGCTTGTTCGGGTGGTTCGGCTAGTGTCACGGCAGGAAGCCGTAAAGGCGAAGGAAGAATGGTGCCGGGCCGCCGGAGCTGCGAAGGCGAGCAAGCGCAAGGCTGGCAGAAAACGCGGTGATGGAAGAAAGAGAAAAGAGAAAAGGAGAAAGTTGTCATCAAAAGTCATCCGGCCTCGACTGACTGTGTACAGTAGGACTATCCGCCTCCCAACTTATGAGCGCGTCTGCTTATTTCGGACTTTGCTCACGTATTATGTACTGTACATTTTTTTGCTAGCTTCTGTACGCTGTAGAGTGCCTCTCTGGAAAGGCATCTTAGGCACCGTTTTTTTATGGTCCGCATACAGTACAGTACAGTATGTACGGAACGTATTATACGCTGCATTCGCGCGTGTGTGTGTGTGTATGCGTATGTAGTATGTACTTAGAGCACTGCGCATGCGCACACACGCACGCGGCCGGCGGCTCTAGGCTGGTGAATGGTGAGAGGCGGATAGACCTATTTTTAAGCCGACTTTGAATCGGAATTTGTGTACAAGAATCAGCATCGGGCAACACTGCTCATGATGGAGGTGGCAGAAACTGGAGAAAAGGCTTCTTTCTCCGGCCCCGAATGCGGGCCCCAATTTCTCAATCATCTGATGAGCAATCGCAGATTCAAAAATGCTCTGGTAGTTTTCCACGGCCTCGGCAACTACGACGGGTTCTTGGTGGGTGACGCGCTACATCAGTTGCATTTGCCACCCGCTAACATCATCTGTCGGAGCGGTCGCATCCTTTCCATCACTACGAAAGGGAACCGGATAAAATTTCTCGATTCGTTCATGTTCTGTCCGTTGGGGCTCAGCAGATTGCCGAAGTGTTTCGGCCTAGAGGACAAGGCGGAAAAAGGAAATTTTCCCTATAGGCGAGAAAAGCAGCGCTGTGTTCGTACGCACGTGTATGTATGTCGCTCACTAGCGTGCGCACCGTGTGGTAATGCTGAGTGTTGTATACGTACAGATATCTGACGCCGCAAAATAGAGGCAAAGTGCTAAGAGAGATGCCTCCCTTCTCATCTTTCGACCCTGAATCCAAAAGGCCTGAAGATTACGCCGCTCTCGAGCGATGGTACGCGGGCGAGCAGAAAAGGCTGGCAGAAGATCCTGCGGCAGTCTACGACCTGGAAAGAGAACTTCGAAAGTACTGTAGGTACGCGCACGCCTACTGCCCTGTTGTAAGGAGAATGGTCAGCTTACGCAATGCCGTACTATACGTGCACATACCTACCGTTCCAACGTTCGTACATATTTGCCATATGTAGGTATACTGTACGTGATACCCATACCCTCTACAGGATTCGATTTTACAGAGGAGGAACTACGGCATGTACCTACGTACATATACATACGTACGCACGTATGTACATAGCGGTGTATCGTGTCATTGCAGGAATGACGTCAGAGTTCTTCGTCTCTGTCTCGAAAAGTTCCGGAAAGAAATGCGCTGTCACTTCAACGACATAGATCCCTTTTCCAGAATCACGCTTTCCTCCTACATAAACTTCTGCTACAGGTGCGTGTGTATACTATGTATGTACACTGCGTTAAGATTTTTTTTTCCGCAGCTGACACAGTTCAGTCTTCGCTGCTTAGGTGTCTGGACATGCCGGAGCGGTCGTTGGCAGTTTTGCCACCGATGGGTTACCGGAGGGGTAAGCAAAGCAGAGTCGCGCTCGCTTGGCTGGCCTGGGAGCAACGGCGCAGGGGTGTGACGATTCGGCACGCCCAGCAAGGCGGGGAAGTGCGCGCCCACAACAACGTCCATTTGGATGGCTACTACGAGGACGCCGACGGCACGAAGCACGCTCTGGAGTTTCTGGGGTGCAGGTATGCAGGTACTACATGCTGTGTTACTGCTGCAGGGCGTGTACACCGGTACGTTCGCCTCTGGTCGAGGCTGTTTATCGAGCCGACGTACGGGTGAGATCGATGTAGCCCCGCATCCATTGCGTATGTATGTACTGTACACACGCTACGCAGCGACTATAAGCGCGTGTGCGCCCACTGTAGATGGCACGGACATCCGGATTGTCAGCTGGCGGCGCAGAAAAGTGTAGGCGGAAGGACGATGGCGGAGCTGTACGAGGATTTAGAACGCCGATTTGACACGCTCACGGACCTCGGATTCGTCGTGGAATATTGCTGGGAGGTTAGGCAGGCGCCTATGTATACTGTACGTACGCGCAGCACGCTCGCATCTACCCTACGTACACGCAGTCCCTATACACTACGTGCATTTTCAGTGCGAATTCTACGCGGAAATGAAGAGGGATCGCGACGGCTTAGGAAGATTCGTGCGAGAACGCATGAGAGACTCGGCGCCGTTGGTGCCGAGAGACGCGCTGCGCGGCGGCCGCTGCAATGTTAACAGACTGTTCTACGCCCCGCAGCCGGCGGAACGGATACGATACTTAGGTGCGCGACGTAATTTTTTATTTTCTTTTTTCTATTTTTCTTTTCTTTTCTTTTTTCTTTTTTCTTTTTTGCGGCGGCGGCGGCAAAAAAAAATAAAAAATAAAAATAAAAATAAAAAATAAAAAAGGTAAAAATAAAAAATAAAAATTTTTTTAGATTTCACCAGCCTTTACTGCAATGCTTCTTAGAGATAGCCCGTTCTCACGTTTCACAACAACAACAACAACTCGTTCACTCGCACGTGCCGCCGTAACTTGCATACCTATGTAGTACATAGGTACTAGTATTAATACGGGGCTGTGTAACGCACCGCACGTACCACGTAGGTACACGTAGTACGGGCTAGGTACGCTAAGGAACATTGCAGTAACCGAGCGTGCAGGCAGCCAAGGACGGCCAACGATACCCTCTTGGCCATCCGACGGTGATTCGGTTCGACTTCCCGCCGCCGGAAAAAGTATTTGGGCTAATAAAGGCGACGCTGCTGCCTCCGCCCAGGTATGCGTATGTATAGCATGTACATATTTTCACGTTCGACACGAGAGCTGGGCAGAAAATTCTTTTCTCTCAAAAACGATGCTTGCGCATGATAAAAAACGGGGTTCAATATTTGCGCGCCTGTAATTTTCGTTCGCCGCGGGTCGACCGACAACAAAATGGCGGGTTTCTGGGGACAATGCTACCTACAGTATACGTACTATATGTAGTACTGTAAAGTGCCGCGGAAGTTATGAGCCTGGATCGCGTTAGGAGGGAGGTCTGTCTGTATATATGTACTGCAGGCTTCGTTTTCCCGTCCTGCCGTCGGTCACGGAGCGCGGAAGGGTGGTTTACACATTGTGCCGTCGCTGTATGATCGAAGCCGGCGAAACGGTCCGAATGAGCAGACGACTGAATCGGTTTTGCCTCCATTCTGACGCCGATAGGGCGATATCGGGCACTTGGACGAGTCCCGAAATCTCCAAGGCGATAGAAAAGGGTTACCGACTGCTGAAAGTGCGGGAGGTGAGCGCTGTGCACGCGTACGTACAGTATATGTACGCAGTACTTAGGTACTTACGTATGTACGTACTGTATGTGCCGCTTACCTATATGTATACCTACAAGCACGTGTACATACCTACATACCTACCATACGGTGCGGTGCGTACTCGCTCGCAGATATGGCATTGGGACCGCACAGCCGGGTCCGAATTATTCGGAGAGTTTCTGAGCAAAGCCTACATCGGTAAGCTGGAGGCCTCCGGCTACCCATCCGACTGTCAAACGGAAGCTGCGAGGGCGGCGTATATCCGCCGTGTGGAACAGTTGGACGGAGTCCGGTTGCGGCCGGAGCGTATAGCTAAAAACCCTGGCAGGCGTTTTTGCTACAAGCTAGCGTTGAACGGCTGCTGGGGATTTTTTGCCAAGAACAACACACCGACCATCACTCGATATGTCAAGAGCAAGGCGGAGATCTACCGATTGCATAAGGACCCCACCATCGACATCAGGGTGAGGCATTGCACGTTTCATCGCACAGTACATGTGTGTACATACGTACTAATACACGAGGTTTTCTTTCAGGCTGTTTAGGGATTCCATCCAAATAGGTGGGAGGAATTCACCCCTTTTCGCCCCCTAAAAAGCTTTTTCAGGGCTAATTCGGGGCTGAAACAACCTTATTTCAGGGGCGAAAAATCATCCTTCCTGTCCTGATTTCACGGGCGAAAATGAGCCCAACCACTAATTCACGGCTTTTCGCCCCCTAATTCACTCTGGCTCATTCCTTCCTCCCTCCCTTTCATTACGCAAGGGAACTGGCCGCGTCTCCTCGCTCTGTCTTATCTGACCAGTGAAGTGACCAGCAATAAAAAGTTTTCGCCCTTCCCTTGCATTGCGCCGTGCGCGCCGACTCAGCTTTTGTTCCCAGCAGGCCAAGCCTCTTCTCTCGCTTCTCCCTCGCCCCCATGCAAGCAATATACGTAGGTACATACTGAAGCAATATGGAACCGCCGCGCACAAGCAACAAATCACTTTTGACAGGTTCCTTCGACTGCGAGAGTTTGCTTGCATAATGGGACGGGCAAAGAGAGGTGTCCATTACAGAACCACTAATTCACGATGCCTTTTTCGCCCCCTAAAACTTTCTTTTTCGCCCATGAATTCACGGTTTTTACCTTAATTCAGGTACCCTATTTCAGGGTAACTAGGGGGCGAAAAGGGGTGAATTCCTCCCCCCTATTTGGATGGAATCCCTTACTGTCCGTTCGGGGAGCAGCTGGTCTTTCAGTATCGCAAGCTGCAGGACTGCGAGCGGGAGGATCCGACAGGAAATATGGTGCTAGGTATGTGAGTGGGCTTTTTGTGCGCACTGCGTGCGCGTGCGTATATACACTACTGTGTACGTACTTTCGAGCGGACGAACGAAATTTCAGCCGTATTCGTCACATCCTACGCACGGCTGAAACTGTACGACTGTCTGGACCGTTTGGGTGATGACGTCATCTATTTCGACACAGACAGCGTTCTGTACATAGAACGCCCCGACGGTCCTAGGCTGGAGACGGGCGAAGGATTGGGGCAATTAAAGGGGAGTGTGCGCGGATGTAGGTATAGTTATTCTGTTGAGAAAAAGTCGCTTGACTTAAAAAAGAGCAAAATGTTGAGTTTGAACAGAATATTGAATAAAAAATGATGGCGGCGAGTTTAGTTTTTGAATATGCGGACCCGAAAACAGAGCTTTACTGTCACTGTTTCTATGTAGGCGAGAATGACAGACAAAAAACTTTGAAAATAAAGGCTCCGGCTCAAATTGCTTAAAAAAACGCACACCCCCCTGCTTCACCGGATGAAATCGCCGCATCCTACGGTGCTGATGTTGATATTGCCCACGTGACCTGCAGCGGCAAAAAGAGCTACGCCATTGTCTTGAGAAACGCGAAGACTCGGCAAACTGTCGGCGTCATGCAGAAACTGAAAGGTGCAGCCTACATTACATACGTACGGCAATGTCTACATACGTACATACCTACTGCATAAAGTACGCAGCGTGTCTGCCTGGTACTGTACATCCTCGTTGCATGGTGTAAAAATATTATACGGGATGCGTTCCACGTTTGCGCAGGCATACCGCTGAATGTCAGGAGCAAGAAAGTACTGGATCAATTCTCCGTCTTGTCCGCCATCCACGCGCCAGCTTCACACGCTAAAGTGAGCACTAACAGCGACCGTTGTACGGCGCAGCTCCGATTCGACCGTGTGTTGCAGGTGCCTTGCCATCAAATGAGGAAAAACCTAGCGCGATGCGAGATACGCAGCATCTGCCAGAGCAAACGGTTTCGTCAGACGATCAACTCCCGGCTGCGGTTGCTAGGACATCGCACTTTGCCGTTTGGGTGGGTGGCTAACAGCTGCGAAGAAGAAGGCCAACTGTACATTTATCCAGACGACGACGACGACGCAGATTCGGCGCAAAACGGCGTCTCTTCAGAGGCCCACGCAGATCATTGCGATTTGTTGGGGGACGAAAGCGACGACGATGAGGAGGACTTGCGGATGGACGAAATTGAAGTGGACGACTCCGACGTCAGCTGGAGCGGGTCCGAAAGCAGCGACGCAGACAGTGACTAAATATGATTTGGGCTCGTTCCACAAACTGTGCTCGAATGTATTTATATGTAGTTTGCAGTTACATTTCTGCGTGTGAACGCACATATGTACGTAAGTAAGTGTCACCGCACAACTGTCTGCGCGCAACACGGTACATAATACGCATAACGCTCAGCATGTACACGCATGCTCCACTATATACTGCGCAACGCTTGTTTGCGTTACATTACACATACCCACACTGTTGTACCATAGAGCAAAGACACGACATCTTACAGCGCTACTGTATACATAGGCGGTTCTGTGCTATTGCTGTACATATGTACGTATATATTCTGCCTCACACATACCCACACTGTTGTACCATAGAGCAAAGACACGACATCTTACAGCGCTACTGTATACATAGGCGGTTCTGTGCTATTGCTGTACATATGTACGTATATATTCTGCCTCATACTGTTGCGAGCGCGCTCTAAAAACATATTTTTTCCAGCCAGTGTCAAAATGCATCTTCAATCAAAGCTGTGCAGTGTAAAAAATAGCCCATTATATCTGTCGGTTCTGTACATACATACGTACGTAATACGTGCCAACATACAACACAGACGGACGGTTTTTGAGATGCGGGTCGCCGTTTTTCCCCCTTTCAGTAGTCGACGCACGTTACAGCTCTGTCCTTGGTGATGGTGACAAGCGAAGAGAACTCGGCTATCACCACGCCAGTCAGCGTTGTGTCCGTTGGGGTTTTGAAACCCACTTCAAGGCTAAACGAACCCAGCAGAGAGCCAGACAGTGGGTCGGCATCCAAGTCCAGCGCGAATAGGCAATGCTGTGTTTTGTAGTCGGCGAACGTGACGTCCAACGGCTGTCCTGATTCTTGTTTCCTGAGCGTTCGCAGCAAGGACCAAAAGCATTCCATGTATTGATTCGACTCGAAATCAGGCTCCCACGGACGCGCAGTCAGCGACTGGGTGTCGTTCATGAAGCTGACACGATTCACGTTGTGATGTCCTGCAACCGCAACTCACTTTTTTCCTATCTCTGTTCAGAATAGCAGCGCGCATTGTGTACATGCGGCAGTCTCGAAAGTACATAAATGCGCCAAGCTGTACTGCTATGCGGCGAAAGTGGCGCCTAAACACGTACATAATGTAGCCTAGCGTATGACTGCGGTACTGTACTGTACAGTATGTTTTTGCGTCAGTGCGGCGCGGCGCCTGTACCGAATATGTATGGATTGGTGCTCCGCGTTCCGACGAAGGCGTTTTGAGGCAACAAGCCAAACAATACTCGCCTGGGCTGGAATCCTGAAAACAAGTTGCTGGCTTTCCACCGCTGGGTCCCTACGGGAATGGTGAAGCTGCGCCCATCCACCCTAAAAATGGCCAGATAAAAAAGCGATGATACGCATGCGCGAGGAGCTGTCGCGTTCGACTTCTGGCGAGCGGTACTACCTTACCTCGTGAAGGGATAGACGGCTGGTTCTCTGGTCATCCGCGCCTCTATCTGCTGGAACGCTGCATCACCCAGCTTGACTCGGCGTAAAAATAGGCTGCATTGAGTGATTTCCATGCCGTATCTGTTCGTATCTTGGTCTCCCACAATTAGCAAAAAGTCGTCGGTGGATCGGTCGAGCGTGATGGACATCGAAACGTTGTTCGGCAGCATGCGCGACTGGTGAAAGAAGTCCAGATGAAGCCGACCAAACCTGAGCGCAGGGATGTACAACTGCAGATGCGCGCGCGTGTGTGTCATGCGCCAGTATATTATGATTCTACGTAACCTACATATTCAGATTTGTACATATAGTATGTATGTACATAGCTGCAGTACGGTAAAACTCACCATTCCCTCTCTTTCATCAGAAACTCTTTTCTGTTTATCAAGTTGAAATTGGCAGCAAAATCGTTGTCAGCCGTTCTAGCGTCGCCGACCACGTCTGACAGCCAGCCGATTTGCTGCTCCAGTAGGGTCCGTTTGGCGTCGTCAGAGAAGGTGAGAAGTGAAGAAAAGAAGGATATCCAGGGGTGGAAAGTCGTGTTCGAGCCGACCATGACGCCTTGCACCATCAACACGACCCTCGAAAACAGTGAGGTCATGAGAGCGTTGATAGGTGCCACTTGGCTGGGCTGAGCGGTTTCCGTTGTTTTTGCCGACTCCCCTGCTGACGCCGTCTTTTTGCTCGTCGTCTTTGCGACAACTCTAGTGATGTCACCGCCATCCTGCCGCTTCAGCTTTGTTTTGATCCGAAAGTAGCTTTGATACAAGTCTGTGTAATGATTTTCAGCTCTCGGGACATCGATAACGATGGGCCCCTATGGGAAAAATAAAAGCCTGTCGTTGCGTCAGTATGTTGTGGTCGAGCTTTTGAGGCGAACCCACCCCCCCTGCGCTGTGGGTACTCTACGTAATGTATGTAGTAGACGACGCGTCGTCGCATTATACCCCCCTACATATGTACGTACGTACATACATACATACTTGATTGGCCAAGGGGGCTGTGGGGGTGATTTCTAGCCAAACTTGCTCAGAGATCGCATTCTGTTCTGCTATCGGTTGGAACAGCTGCAGTTCGGGTTTGCTGTCGATGTTCACGCGTCTGGCGTGAGAGTCTGCTGCTATGGCGCCGCTGATAGGCAAAGGCGCGCTCTTCCTTCTCACTCCTCCCATATCAAAGCAGCAGGCGCAAAGGACGCTGAAGTTTCTTTTTTATCAGTCTCTTCTGACGGGGTTTCTTCTTTGCCCCAGTGAACTGGGAGGATTTAGGCCTGCTCTCCTTCCTGTTCTTTTTCTTCGGCTGAGCACGCTTTCGCTTGCTCTTGCTCTGCTTTTTCGGCTTCGACTTCGCGACCCGATGCTTGCCGCTGACTGCGACGAGTCCCGTTCTGTTGTCTGGCGCTCGATTTCTGTCGGAGTAGCCCTCTAATATGCCTCCAAAGCCGGTCATATCACTCACTCACTCATCGCCGAGGGGAAGAAGAGCAAGCATACTTCAACCGACCGTCTATCAGGAGAACAAAATCGTCAACTGAAGGTGGAGCTCTGAGCGGCGGCAGCGGCGCCTCGGCAACAGTGCGTCAGAGTGCAACGTTGAGAATGCCGCCGTCTCCTCGCGCTCTTTCGTGGTATGGAGGGTGGAAAAAAAGGCCTCTGCTGCTTCAGCCGCCTGCAGTAATACTTCTTGAACACTTGCGCAAAAGACATATTCTCGCGTACAGTGCGCGGTTCGCCCGGCAACTCGGGTTATAGGTTACACTGTTATACGAGCATACTGTACTGATGCATGCGTACGTACATACAGTGCGTATGTTATGTGGTGTAGGTGTGTGTGTGTGCAATGCATTTTTTCGCTTCCGGTCCCCCCCTGCTCCTTCCGAAAACAATAGCTTCCAATCAGGATATTATGTCTGTCTCCCCTTCTGATCCTTTTTCTAATCTGCCCACGAAACATGCCCAGGCTCCCCCCCTCCCCCGCTTGTCAATTATCGGCTTAAGATCGCGGTCGCCCTCTTCTCTTCTCTTCTCTTCCCTCCCTCCATCTCCGCATGTGTGCACGCATTTAATTGCGATCGCTCTGATCTCTCGCTGTTTTATTGTTCACACCTGCGTCTTAATACGCATAAGCGAAAAAACAAAACACCGTTATTAGCAATGCATCATACACGATTATCGGGTTTTCGCGCGCAGCATGCGCATACACACACACACACACGGCAAAAAGAGCGGCGAAGTGGCAAAAAGACAGCTGCGCCGCGCTTCCGTGGCGGCTATTGGTTACGCATACTGTACGTAGGACGTAATAAGCTGTACATAGATACTACGTACGCACGATGTTGCGCAGAGAATGTTTTAGCAGTAATTGAGGTCGCCCGTTTCCTGAACTAGGGCTTGAATGGCGTCCAGGCGAATCTTCAAGTGGTTCGGGTTGATTCGACCATCGCCACAGGCTTTCAAACGACGCTCCGCTTGGCAAAATCGGTTGCCGCCGTCTGTTGAACGTAGCAGCTTCGCCTTTTCTCTCCACACCTGAGGAAAGGAGAACAAAAGAAGCGTTTTTCACATATTATGTATTTTTTTTTGCGCGTACAGACGCTGCACCCGCCAACCCTGTAGAGTACAGTACAGTACAGCCGCACCTGCTTTTGCTCTTCGCTCAACTTTTCCCACAGGCTATCCGCGACAGGTACGTATGTTTTGAAGCTGGCCGTCATCTGTCCATTTTTGCTCATTTCAGCCCACACAAACAGGATAAAGCCGTTTAGTCGAATGCGTTTGCTACCAGGCTTCATTTTTTTCCTGCTGGAGACAACAGAGCGAAAGTAAGAGCCGGCCGTTCCTGAGAGGAGTGAAAAAGCGACACTGACAGAGAAATACAACCACAAAAACAGCACGTCCCGGCAGTTTTTTATTCCGGACAGTAAGCAGCGTACGTATTACGTTGCAGTGTGCATATGCATGCGCCATAAATTCGCCTTGGTTACGAATTCAACACACCTACTGTACCACGTACGCACAGGCGAGTGACTGCGTGAACACAAGAAACAATTGCCCCCCTGGCAAATCTACAGCACACATTCGAGATACTGTGTGTGTGTGTACCTATGTAGGTACGTACAGATGAATACTGCGTGAACGCTGACACGAATGCTACCACCAAAAAAACGCACGCCCCGGCACAAGAAACAAAACTGCCCTCTGGCAAATCTACAGCACATATTGTCAACATACTGTGTACCTACGTAGGTACGTACAGGCGAGTACTGCCGCGTGAAACTGACACGACGGCACAAGAAACAAAACTGCCCTCTGGCAAATCTACAGCACATATTGTCAACATACTGTGTACCTACGTAGGTACGTATAGGCGAGTACTGCCGCGTGAAACTGACACGAATGCTACCAAAAAACGTATGCCCCGGCACCAAGAAAATCGTCGCCCCTTTGGCAAATCTACAGTACAGTACAATCAGCTGCTGTCGAAATACGCAGGCCGTCTGTGTGTTTTTATGTAGATTAAGCAGCAGCAGCAGCAGCTCTTTTCTCGCTTAGAAACGCTGGCTCATGAACAAGACATCGTCGTCATCCTTTTCTTCCGGCTGTCCGTCCTTTTCTTCCGCCGGTTTCTCCTTCGCTTCCTCCGGCTCCTGCAGATGCTCTTTCTTGATCGCGACGGCCTGCAAAAAACCGCAACTAACAAAAAGTGATGCAAAAAAACGCGCTACAGTAAAAAAAACGGCAGAGTCCCGTGCACAGTTCGCAATTTTCGCCTTCTATAGTTCCTGCATACATACATACTGTAAGTACCTACCACACATGCTACATACACATACCGCTCCTGTAGGAATCCACGGTTTGGTGAGATCGCGGCTGCTGTCCTTCTTGTTGTGCGGCTGCTTGATCTTGGGCTGCTTGAATACGAACCCTTGGAGCTCTCGGAATTCGCGGATAATGGCGGGAAGAAGGTCCGCCAAGTCCAGGAAGAGGCGTTGGGGCAACACGAGCCCGCCCCACTTGCCGAACCTGCAAAAAAAGGCAGAACGGTAAGCTGCGTATAATACAAAAGCGGTAAGACGTGCATACGCACGTACGATGTACAGTACATAATTAGGCAGCACTTTGTCTACAGAACGACATGATTAGTACGTACTTCTCAATCCAATCGCTTCCATGTCTCTGCATCAGCTGAATTTTGTAGAAGAGGTCGGTGATGTCTTTCGTGGAATCATCCGCCACCACGAGCGCCACTCGCTGGCCCTATAACAATCAAATAGCAAAAATGCAGTAAGCACGCACACCCAAAAAACGCAAAAGTACGTACATAGTACTGCCATAGAGTCCAACACAACGCAGCAAACGCGGATTTAAGAGTGGACAAGGTAACAACAACTTACGTCAGCATCTGGTTCCGTATCCAGAAAGGTGATCAGGCCTTTGGTACTGGAGATCTGCACCGCTTCAGGTACGATGCCTTGCAAAGCGCGCACGTGGCACTCCTTGAGGGCGATAAAGTTGCCCTTGCCAACGGATACGGTAGCGGCGACCTCGCCTTGCTTAATGGCGACATCTGCTTTGATGTCGCCGTTGCAAACAGAGCGCTTGCTTCCCTTCCCCGGGCTGTACGGAGCGAATGCGGAGACGGTGTTCGATTTCTTCATGTCCCGCGATGGTAGAGAGTGGGTAGGGATGACAGATGATGGATGTTGGACGAAAAAAAAAATGAGAAGTCAGAGAAGGAGTGTGTATGAGAGCGAAACAACTGATTTTCACTTTCGCAGAAACAAGCAATAGCGTGCCGACGACAAAACGACTAGCACTATGTAGGCTACGGCGATGATTGGGTATTAATTGACATGAGGCGGAGTCTTGCTGCGAAGGATCTGATTGGTTCTTGCAGAGGCGCCTCCGCCTCTTGAATCTTTTCGCGCTCAGCAAGAAATGTCAGAGTCCGAATCCAAATCAGTCAGCACCAGATCCAAAATTTTCCTATTTTCTAACACCAGGCCTGCAGTCTTTCCTTCAACGAGGCTGACCTGTTCAATCGCTAGCTTGGCGTTTCGCTGGCGTAGAGCTTGCGAGGAAAAGCGTTCAGAATCGTCTTGCAGGAGCGCGGCGGCCCTAGCGGCATCGTTGTACGTGGGATATCTAGAATCACGGCGCCGTACGCTTTCACGTTCCCCAGATTCGTTCTGTATACAAACAACACGAAAAAACTCTGTGGGGTAGCACACTAATCTGATGAACAGGTGGGGAAGGCGGCCTCCAGCAGATTGGGGGTGGTTGTAGGCGTCGAACAGGTTGTTCTGGCGAGTTGGTTTGACTGTTGAGAATACGTCTACCTCTTTTCGTTTTTCGCCACGAACGAGTTTCGCAACGTCTGTCTCAAAAAATGCTGCTTCCCGGCCGTGTCGAACGAACTCAGATTTCAGTCCTTGGATAAAAGATGGGGGCAGCGGCAGGTCAGCAATCTTTCTCTCATCATTCGAATTTGGATTGTAGTATAATCTGCCGTCGCTTTTCCTACGTACAATGCTATCATGCACGCTGCGTAATATGGTCCTCTGGCATAATTCTTCCAAGCTCATCTCGAAAACAAAAAAGCAGTCCGCATAGCTCAGTAAAGCGAGAAGAGAGAGAGAGAGGAGTAAAAAGAAAATCGATTGATTGGACGACTTATTGGTTGTGGAACATACATAGGTAAGCCACGCCTCCCCTCCTCTCTTTGTCCGTGATTGGCCTGCCGCTGGCTTGTCCGGCCAGGCCACTCTAGCTTTTGCGTCGTGCCGCTGATCGGTCGGGCGATATTGCCGCCTCTATCATCGTTGTCTCCGCAATACGCACGTGTGCACACAAAATGGCCAACTTTCCTCTAACAATGACAGCATTGGGTCGGGCGGAAGGCTTCCAACAACGGCTGCCATTTGAAGTCGACGCCACTGAAAAGGACTTCAGCTTGTCGCTGCTGGACATTTTTCATGTCGTGCCTGGGTACACAGCGAATCCGTTTTCACCACCTTCGCCGCCAGCTAGGCCCGCTCGGCGATTGCTGGTGCTGTGCTCGCTATTGGAGCCTCAGATATATCAAGGCACCATATCTGCCCGCATATTAACGTCAGTAGCATGCGGCGATCTCATCGAAAGCAGGGCGGAACAACTGAACGCCGCCATACGTTTGCCCGTGGCGAAGAAGAGGCACGAAATGATGACAGTGCAGCTAGTAGACACCGATCTGAACCGAATTGATCAGA
The DNA here is from genome assembly GCA_030247985.1 of Epsilonema sp. ZAB3_2. Lineage (NCBI taxonomy): Eukaryota > Metazoa > Nematoda > Chromadorea > Desmodorida > Epsilonematidae > Epsilonema > Epsilonema sp. ZAB3_2. Next base: position 27,070 of record JASAMW010003314.1, read on the forward strand.
ACTCTTTGCCTAAAGGAGCGCAACTGTGTTTGCGCCTTTATGTGGAAAAAAAGTGAATAAAATTCTGTACCTTTACCGTATGCGCTGGCATTCTGTGTTCAATAAAGTGTGGATGGTTTCAACAAAAATCGCGTACTCAAGTTTTCTGTTGGGTAAGGTCTGACTATCCCCGCCAACTCGCGGTTGGGCCAAACGACACTTTGCATTCGGGAATACACACGGTTGGGTATAACGACGCACCCCGACCATTAGACACGTGCAACAAGTACAGTGTTATGTATACGTACACGCTTTGCGGTGCGACACGGTATACGTACGTACATGCTTGCAGTGGGAGCACTTGGGGACAGGCTTTGAGGCTGATCATTAGCCGCCGACTCGGTATTATCGGTTGTCGCCGCCTAGCTCTCATATTGAGGCTAATAGTCGAGGCGTGAAAATGAGGCTAATCGTTATTAGCCTCCGAGGCTAAAAAATGAGGCTAACAATTAGCCCCCGAATCTAAAATGAGGCTAATGATTAGCCTCAAAACCTGTCCCAAGTGCCCCCCCTTACTACTA
>JASAMW010003316.1:0-108128 GCA_030247985.1 Epsilonema sp. ZAB3_2
TTGCCAGGACCAAATTTTAGGTCCATGCCCTCTAATACGATGTTCATCAATCTACTGAACACGCTAGGAGCAGTGCAAATTCCAAACGGCATCCGCAGAAATTCAAACTGTCCCAAAGGGCAGACAAATGCTGTCTTAGCACGTGAGCTTTCTTCTACCTTCACTTGGTAAAAGCCGCTCAACATATCCGCCGTTGACAGATAGTTAGGCTTGACAGCTCCCGCTCTATCTAACAACGTGGTTATGGTAGTTAAAGGATACTGTATCTTAACCATACACTTATTCAAAAGAGTATAGTCAATGCACATACGTATTGCGCCAGTATCCTTCTTACGTACTATTACAATAGGTGCCGCATACGCACTCTGAGAATGAACAATAATTTTATTGTCCAATAGGTTCTGCAGTAAAGCAGCCAATTCCTCTAAGTCCGAATACGGTACCTTTCTGGGTTTTAAAGCAATCGGAGGCGAGCCATCTGTTTCAATTTTTAGCTCTACTCCTTTTGCTTCTCCCAGCTCACTCTCCTTGAGCGCAAATCGATCATGATGAGTGAGAAGTAGATCAAGGAACTCGTCCTTTTGCTGCGGACTGCAGTTCCACTGATCCGTTTGAAAATACTCAATCAGCTGGTTTTTCCTTTCAGCTGTGAGTGGCAGGCTTTGGGCAGCTAGGAGCCGTGAAGCTGCCCGCTGTGGTTCAGCCAGTTTATGCATGGGTACCTCCTCATAGTCATCACCATTCAGAGGATACATCATGCCCAGCTGACATCCATCAGGTAAGCCCATATGGAGCAATTCAGTAGCGCATCCATACAAACTCACTGTAGTGGGTCTTCTTGTTTGCATACACACTACAGTAGGCTCAATATCAATGCGCCACTTGCTCTGTACATCATCGCCAGGTACGAATACATACCTTGAATGTATAGGCACCCGCTTTTTAGGCAAGTCTGCCAGTGACGTTGAGATGTCGTGCAGCTCTCCAGTGACTTGACTGGGCTGCCCGAACTCAAACGTTTGTTCCCTACCCGGCTCCCTGGCAGAGAACGTCACTGAAAAACCGGCAAGTCCGCAGTTTCGGACGTTTGTACTACCTCCGTGGCCTGTCTCATTGCTGTAAAATTAGCAGGACAAGCTGGATCCTGGGCGAAACGACACTCTTCAGCAGTGGCAAATTCCGGCCTGAATCCTGGAGGACGAAGACAATTAGGACGACGGAAGACATCTCTTCCTGCCGGATCCATCAGTCTGTAACCCATGGCCATCATTGCATGCGCCCCCAGCAACAGATCCATTCCTGTCACATGGAGCGGTGCAACGACAAATGGCACATCAGTAGGATTGGTGCCATCGCCAGAGTGCACGGGCAAGAAAATCTCAGATTTCGAGTAGCGAGAGGGCAGACTCCCTCCTACTCCCACGATTTCTTGCTCGAAGGCAATTGTGCGCTGATAAACATCAGCAGACGTCAACATATTCTCCTCCACAAGTTGATCCAACAACTCCTGGCTGAGAAAATTGACACCCGACCCAGTGTCCATCACTGCGTCACACAATTTATTGATAACTGTCACAGGCGCAACAATCACAGGGCCGCGCTCTGCACAGAATTTTCCTGGGCCATAAAACACATTCAGTGGCCCATCCAAAGTTTCCAGAACTCCCAAGCCTGGCCCCTGCCTTGGTGGACATAGTGTCATGCAGTGGCCAGACTTGTGATATCTGGTGCGGCGTTGATATTCAACAACTTTCCGCATGTCAATAAGCCCTGGGACGTTGGGCAGCTTTTGCTCACCCAACTCCTTCTTCAGAGCTCCAGAAGCAGCACCTACAGTAACCGGTACAGTAGCTGAACTCGTACCTGGCTGCTGTTCAGTGGCTTCCGTTTCGTACGCACGTACCACTGAAACTGGCCTAGGTTCACCAGTCATAGTGAATACGGTGCGTTGCCCCAGCTTAGTCTCTTGCTGTGAAACCAAGCTGGGGTCTGTCATGGTAGACGCTGCCGGTCTGATGGCAGTCGCTACTTGTGATGCAGTGGCGGGGGTTTCAGACTCCTGCTCACTGTCACTTTTCACGCAGAGTTTCGCCACGCAATAGCGAGCTTGAGTTCTCGCCTGTCGTTGCTTGGCTCTCTGCTTTTCAATCCTTGCCTTCTGCTCCATTGACAAAGTGGGGCAGTCGACAAAGAAGTGGGTGGTGTCACCACACAAGTAACACTCACCTTGCACTCGGTCCGGGGTAGAACCTCTACTAAATGGTCTCCCTGGACTGGGTGTCTGACGGCGTGGTGTAGTAGCACTTGCTGAAGCGCCACCACGATATGGCGACCGTCCTCTGTCCTGTTTTGCCGGACTGGAGGCAGATCGCTTTTCCGGGGTATTAGGCCTGCCCGCCGCTTTGCACTCAGTTTGTGCAGGTAAAGCGGGGGAACGGTAGGCCGCATACCTTGGAGATGGTGAACGATGTTGAAAATACCTGCCCCTGTCTCTATCTTGGCGGTAGGTATTCTCCGCATCTTCCACTTGCTCCCACCTTCTACAGACAGTGACCAAATCTGATAGTTTGTCCAGATGAGGGTGGTGCATACGCAGCTTGAGACGCCAATCAGATGGAATCCTCTCCATAAATGCGTGAGCAGAAATTTGTTCACGCACAGTGGCGTCCACATTGGGGTAGGCCATAATTACAATGGCCGACAGGTGTTGAGCAAACTGCATCAGAGATTGCCTCTTCCTGTCCCAATACAATTGCGAGATTGTCGCGAGAGCCGAAATGGTACCTTCTTCACCCACAGCCCAACGCAACAACTCGTTACGTACATATTCGTACGAACCTGTTTTATTGGAAACGCGGGCGTTAGCATACACAGCCCTCACGTCCCCTCCTAAATGCTTTCCGAGTTCCACAATGAGGGCGTTCTCATCAATTAGCCCGTCCTCATCCATGCACACATATTGTGCATAGGTGTGAAATTCCTCGAAAAACAAATAGACAAGTGGGTATTCCATATCAGATCGATCCCACTTGGGTGGTTTGCTCGGCTTGTACGACATGCGCTGCTTGCGCCTGTACCGCCGACGTCTTTCTTCCTCTTCGGAATCAGACGGATCATCCCGGTCGATAGAATATGGTCGCCGGGGGCGAGAGTACCGCTTTTCTGGCGGCTCTCTCTTGCCGTCGCCACGATCCCCGCGATCTCCATCATCATATTTCCTTTGATGAAAATCACGGTCCGACCCGCGACTTTTGCAGGAAGCAGCAGGAGAAACCGGGCGTGGTGCTCCTCCTTCTGCTCTATCGCCTTGTCCACTTCCACCCACATAATCGGCAGAAGTAGATGGACGATTGTACTGCAATTCCAGTATTCCATCCCGCGTCACCATTTTCTTAGGATAGGTACTGGCTTCCGCACGTGGTGCGGGTGGAGGCGTCACGTGTCGGCGCTGCTTTTCCGCCTCCTGACGTCTCAAAGTCTCCTCTTTATCCAATCTGAGAGCTTCAAATCCTCCCATCATGGACGTGAGAGCAGTCGGCGGCCTTTCCAATGCATGGGCAATCGGCTTGGCTCCATATTGCAAAGGACGGGCCGCGGCGGCTTGCAGTGATCTCTCCACTGCATCGCCTACTGTCACATTCGTCGGAGATGCGGGGTCCGCTTCCCCAGCCTGCGGTCTATGGCCTGATGCCAACGGAGTCAGCAACCGGTTGGCCACTGTACTCTTTTGCAGGGGAGGAAGGCGTTCAGACCCGCTCTCCTTCTGGTACTGTGCACCAGATCTGGTTCGGCCACTCGGACGTTTGTGAATCACAGTCACATCATCCTTACTGGGCACTGCAGGCGCGTCCAGCTGGCTTTGTTCATACAATAAAGCGCTCTGTTGAGCGGTAGCTTCTCGGTCTTGCATCAGGCGCAATTCCTGCTCCAGCTCATCAGTACGCAAAGTCAAATGCGCAAGAACTTCAGCTTGCGTCATTTTGACCGGATCTGTGCCCTTGCCCTTGCGTTTCAATTTGCGTTGCGTACGTACAGTTTCGTACGCGCGGCGACGCTGGGCATCCGACAATTTCAAATTCAAATCGTCGGTGAGCACTCGCGCATCAGCAAGCTTGGCTGCTGCGTGATCAGAGCCAGCGACGGACATAGTTTCGTCCGCTTCGCTCAGCAATTTTTGCACCACTTCCAGCTGATCAGGATCAAGACCATATGTCAGCGGCGTGGAATGGTGCTTGGGGCGAGGAGTGGCTTCTTCCTCCACTTCTTCGCCCTTTTCGCCTTCCGTTCTGGGCTGATTCAGTTGCTCAGCCCGAGAACCCGCGGCAGCAGAGTGACCATTGTCACCTCCGCCTTCCGCGCCACCCGCACCCAATTTCAGATGGGCGGCAGGTGAGAAAAGAGTCCCGCCAGGGGAGAGCTGTGAGGCATCTGCGGCCTCAGCTGCTCCTCCCGTGTGGGCATCGACTTTGGGGCTTTTGTCTCCGTCAGCCGACATTTTACACGTACACAACAAAAATGGTAAACAGTTTTACACAGCGCGTGCTCATTAGAGGCCTCCACGTACAACGTGCTTCCGAAACCGGCTCGCAACGCTGCAGCAGATTGGGCCCTACGGCCTCTCCCGCGCACACCGGAAAACCAGCAGGACTAGCTCCCGTGCAGTAAGTAGGCACTTACTCACACTGTATAAAACATACACGCTTACCAAAATTGATGATACGTGAGGTCTGTTAAGGCTGATGGAATAAGCCGAGCCGTACGAGACCGCCTAGGCTCTCGATGCACATACGATGGTAAAATATACACAGGAAGGAATATTATCTTGACGATACCGTTCTCGTAATATTACACGCAACTACACACCACTGCTCACAAAGCTCTTTACTTGGTGGAACTGACGCTCACCGCGTCGTACACAGAGCCTGCGCCTCGCTCGCAATGATAAAATACATATGTTCTATACATATACACGTACGTACAAATAATAAACATATAAATCGTTCTTTTGTTCAGATCGCAGTTCATTGGCCACGCGGCGGCGTCCGTTCCAATCAACTCCTTGCTCGTTTCACGACGCCGCCTCCTTCCCACGGCCCTTCTTCTTGGCCTTCTTCCAGCTTCGCGCCATCTCTCCAAACTGGGGGTGAGACTACCGTAGCCAGGAACTCGGACGGGTTTCGGGCGGAGGTTGAAGTGAGTTCATCTTCATAATAAATGTGGAAGTTCTATTGTTAGCCCAATACATCGGATGCTATTGTTGATTGTTGTTGCAGTTTGCCAGGTGATGATATTGTTGCAGGATTACATGACCCGCGGTCCGCCCGCGCCGCTCGCGGGCCAGCCTATATCGGAGAGAGTTAAGAAATGTTTTCGTATTATCAAGAATCCATAAAGCTTTCGTTCGTTCGCCTTAGCAGGCGGGTCCGTATTCAAGAACCCGAGCATGAACTACCAACTAACATACAAAGGAACCGCCTGTAGGGTTAGCCACGCGTTTATGGAATCTTGATATTATTTATTTGATTTTTCCCCAGATGGTTGAAGACGGAGATGGCAGAAACCCGTTACGTTCCCCGGCGTCGTAAGGAGAGGAAAGCGGAAAGGGAGCGGACGCAGCAGGAGTACGCCCGCGTGCTGAAGGAGGTGGGACTTGCATCATCCTCCTCCACCACTGCGGAAGAGGAGGTGGAAAAGGAGGAGGAGGAAGTGGAGTTGGAAGAATCCTGATGATGGCCGCTGACTCCAGTCACCTGTGTACAGTATGATGGACTCCAGCACCTGTGTACAGTATGATGGACTCCAGCACCTGTGTACAGTACCTATGATGAACTTGAACTGGAGAAGAAGGAAATGCCATCGCATAGGTATAATGTGTACGTACGTACGTACTTGGGTGCGCATTATGTATGTATGTAGGGTACTGCGGGGTAAACCCGGCCACCTAAGCTCCTTTGAACTGGCTGTTTCAGCAAACGATCAACCAAATAGCTCATTTGAAAGAGGAGAGTTCAAGAAATCGAGTGATATGTGGATCCATTGGTTGCTGAGATATGCAGCCCTGAAACTTAGGTGGCTGGGTTTTCCCATGGCCGGGTTTACCCCACAGTACCCCACAGTTTTGCGGTACTAAGAGATCCGAGGACGAGAGAGAAAGCCTGAAAATTCTCAATCCTGCGTTACTGTTATGTACATTTGTTGTAGGTATGTATAGTATGTATTTCTTGTACACGTATTGTACTGTACATGTACAGTATGTACTTATTGTACGTATATGTACGTACTGTTGCATGTGCAATTCTTCCCTCTTCCGTTGTGTTGCAATGGCCAGCTTTGCAAAGTGTGCCCCCGCTGTACTGTATGTTCGTACATAGTTACTGTACACGTAAGGTAGCAATACATACATCAGATGAGTTTCACCATATCGCAGTGACTTCTTGGAGACTGGTTATTATTACATATCCTCCGTACATCCTTATGTTAGCTGACAGGTGCTTATAGGTATGTAGGTACTGCAGCGCAATACAACTGTGTGTACGTAGTAGCATTGAAACTGGTTGAATGTCGAGCCTATTGTTCCTCTTTGCTTGCTTCTTCATTCACTTTTTATCTTGACTCGAACGCCCTCGATATCTGGTTTTTTTCAAAGTGCACGGGTCAGCCTTTCTGTTTATATCGGCATCATATCGGCGACAGGGTTCTGTATGAAATCTGTGCCAGAATATTTTATTTATATGCCAATGAGTGGCAATCAAAACACCTTTTGCTGCTTGGCACACTTTGATCGCCCCGTGTGAAGTCGTCGATCACCTCTTTAGCTTCGTTCATCGATTTGCATGGGCTGCTGAACTTTGTATTTTTGATTGCATATCGACTGTCACTTCAAAAGTTTCACCTCTGTAGACCTGTTTGACCTGAGGCTACTTTGTTGCTCGATATCGATTGCCCTGTAATATTGGATCGACGGTCAATGATCTAGTCTGTGATGCGTAGCTACAGTTTGAACGAAATCAGTGGGCATAATTCTCGCCACTCCGCTTGGGTGGTTCTCAATGGGAAAGTGTATGATTTGACAAAGTTTCTCGATGAGGTTAGAATAATTGTCTTCCTTTGCCGTTTGTTTTTATTCGACTATTTCTTCATGTACCTGCCATTGCACATTTCTGCTGGACAGCTAAATGCGGCCTATTTCGCGCCTCCTTTTGTAGCATCCCGGCGGTGCGGATTTGATCTTGAAATGGGCGGGCAAAGATGGCACCAAAGCATTCGATAACGCCAGCCATTCTGACGACGCGATTGAATTGAGTGAAGATTACTGTATCGGAACTTTGGGAACATCGAATAATTCCAATGACGCACCTCCGTCTTCTATCGTGAGTCATTTCATGTTTCGTTCATTCATTCATGCACAGGAGCGGATCCTGTTTATGAATGAAACTTGGAGGAAGACGTTTGACGTGCATGGGAATGGTTATTATTTACGTACTGTAATGATTCATGTATAACCCCATGGGGTTGTAAAAAAAATTAGTGGCCCTTTTTGGGGGTTGTATACGAAAGGGTAATACACGACGGGGTTATGCACGATACATTTATCAAAAGTGGGGTATAACATCTTCTTTTTTAACGCCTCGATAATTTAGGCTTGAACGTTTGTACTCTTTCAAGCACATCTGGAGCTTTCTTTGCATGTTTCGTCGATAACCCCCTGGGGTTATACACGAGTGCAATTGACGTTAGTCGCCGATTTGGGGGGGGGGGGGTTGGTTATATACGAGGGGATTATAAACGGAGGGATTGTACACGAGTCATTACAGTATTTATGTGTGTCGTATTAATTTTGTGACGTCACAGGTGAGTGCAGCAGCATCAACCGTTGCTCCTATCGGGTCTGTGACGTCCTCTGTAGTTAAGAGTTCTAGCGGAGTTGGAGGAGTGGGCACAGCAAAAAGATGGACACCGGCACAGGTGGCAGAGCATAGCGGTCGCCAGTCGTGTTGGGTGATCATTCATGGCTCAGTTTACGACCTCACACATTTCCTCAATGAAGTAGGCAACGCATACGTACGTTGTATGAATGAGTGCACACTGTATGAGATCAGGGAAACGTCGTCGTCAAGCGAGGGTTTTGCGGGAATCGAACTTGTGCAAAGCGCATGCTATACGTAGTTTCTTGCAGCAGAGAACCACTGACAGCTACATACCCGGTGCCTAAGGTTGTATGTAAAGGCGCCGTTTAGAAAAGAAGGACAAAGCTCGTGGCTCTTTTGTTTGTACGTATGTAGCATCCAGGGGGTGCAGATTTGATCCTCAAGTGGGCGGGCAAGGATGGTACCAAGGCGTTCGATAACGCAGCTCATTCTGACGACGCAATCGAGCTTAGCGACGACTACAAAGTCGGCATCGTCGACTCATCTGCCCCACATGTAATTCTGGTTGATCCTTCGGCTCAGGTAGTTGCATCTGCATGCCTTTTAGCTGCATGTTGCATTCGAGTTAATTTGTCATGTGTCTTTGGAATGCAAATATGAGATGCAATCGCGGCAGAAATCTTTTGACGCGCTATTATTTGTGATGTGCAGGACAATACCACTGCCACTGTCACTCCAAATGGAACCGTGAGGACCGATGATAATGTTGCTGGAGGAGGTCCATACTTTACACCAGCTCAAGTGATGGAGCATAGCTCCAAGGATTCCTGTTGGATTGTGGTTGAGGGCGATGTGTACGATGTGACAAACTTCCTTTCCGAAGTGTGTGCGGTCTTTGCTTTTGCTTGCTGAAAGGGTTTTTCAAAACACTGCGTGAAGTGAGGACTTGTTTTCTAGCACCCTGGAGGAGCGGATCTCATACTCAAGTGGGCTGGTAGGGATGCCACTGTGGCTTTTAACAACGCTGGGCATTCAGATGATGCCATGCAACTGACAGACGAGTACAAGATTGGAAAATTGCGCAATGTACGAGGTTATGCAGGTGTATTTTACAATAATATTTCTTCCCCTTGTTGGTGAAATTGGGTGCTAAGATGTAAACAAACGGGAGGAATACCGCCTTTTTATGGCCCATTCACATCACATGCGCTGGACATACAGCGCATTTCTTTCGGATGTATTTCTTTCTTTTCTTTCTTATTCGTATCGTTAGTATATGAACCATTATCCCAGTGCCAGGGTATGATCCATTGTACGTACGTACTGCTGTTCGTTCTGTACTACTTTTGATTCTTTCACAGGAATCAACTTCCCAGGATCAACACACGTCAGCTGCCACTGTTTTGAATTACAATGCAGGTCAGGCAACTGTTACGACCGCTGTCAACAAGAAGAAATCCAAGCATGAGCCATCCTCAGGACCGGAAGAAATTTGCACCTGTTGCCCAGAGTGTTGCTACGTGCAATAAATAAACATGCAATTCTGATTGTAAACAAAATGTGTGTACATTTCGAACATGGGTTAAGGTCTCACACTATAGATCTCTGAGCCGTGGACTCCTGTACTACTACTGAAGTATCTGGTGATATCTAATTCCAGCTGTTTTCACTTCCTGACACCATACGATCATCCGTCTGCTTCTTTTCCGTTCGCTGTTTCCGCTCCAGTCGCGCTCTCTGCGCTCGTCTTCGTACTATGCAGGGACAACTGTCTATGCATGGACTTCTTGATAAATTCGGTCCAGGCTCTCCTGAGCCAACGAAAGCGAGTTGAGAGGAGATCAAGATATCGATCGAAAGCTTGTTACACGATCTCTTTGACGCGCCATAGAGCGCCTCTTGAAACGGCCTCTCCGTGGCGCTATTCTTGATTGAAACGATAACTTTTTCAAACAGGTTTTTCTTAGATAACTTTGCGTAGAGGCAACGTAGAGAGGCGCCGCAGGTACCGATCGATTCCTCTCGTCAAGACGCGTTGAATGGTGTGCCGCATGTTGAAAAATACCCAGTGGTTCCTTCGGAACACCCAAATCGCATGGTTTTTATGGTGTTCTTCGGCGTGTCGTACTGCGCCGAATACAACAGCTTTGGCGCTGCCGTTTGGTTTACGTGTAGAGGAAGAATGATACCTTATTAACATTATGACGGATCACTTTTATCTTGCGTACAACGGCTACGACGAAGCCTCAAAGTTGGCTCCGAAACTATAGCGTGATACCTTAATGCTGACTAAGGTGTGACTTCAGCGTAAACAAACTATTTTATCACTTTTGTTGCAATTTCTTTCCATGTGCGCTCCCTAAAATAACCCGTGTAGTAGCAGCCTTCTGTGTTTTATTGAAGCGAGCTGAGAAATGGCACTCAGTAGAAATATATTGACATCTTTCTACATGGATGCTTCTTTTACGCTTTGTGTGTGGCGCTAATAACTGCATGTGCATAGCTAACCCTGGTCACTCAAAATCCGACAAATCCCACCACAGCTTGTCAATGAATGTCTCAGCTGTCGATACTCATTTTCCCTACTACATACACGTGCATACGTAAGTACGTACGTATGTATACGCTGTATGTACGTGTACGTGATGCCCTTTAGACAAACAAACGGGTATGACTGTGTGTGAGCGTTGTAGTAGGCCAAATTCTAATGTTATCTTGACGAAGAGAGACCGCATTAGACTAGTGTTGCCTTTCCGTAGTCGAATCTTCTGGAAAATTTCTTCGCGGCATCCCTACAACAGCCAAAGGTGGCACTTGAGATTATTTGCCTGCACGAGCTCAGTGTTCTATTTTCTGCTGCCATGATGATGATCAGAGTTGTCTGTTTGTAAAATCGCGACTTTATGATTTCGCTCTCTGGTGTGTAGTAGTAGGTAACCTATTCGTGACCTTGGTTTGGTGCCGCTACCGTAATGATTCCCGTCCATTTTATGGCAGTTTTTGCAGCTACCTGCGTGCCTGCATGTACACTTCCGTTTTGCCGTTGAAGTGGAAGTGGCTGTCTTCTCTCCAACTATTTTATAGCGCCATCTTTTCGTGCCAAATTTTCCACTAGTTTTGTTGTTGCCTTGACAGTATACTACGTACGTACATTCGGCTGCAGTTAGGCGAATAGGTTACGAATTCGATGGATGGATGGCGGCGAGGTTATTATTGTTTGCACCATTGCTGCTGCTGCTGCCATCTTCCCCTGTTTAGTGTACTCGGAGCTGCAGAAAATATCTCTTCGCATTGTTATGAAGTAAAAGGTATGTACCTCGTTTGGAACAACCTTTTGTACTCTCTCTTGCTTCCATCGGCAACTTTTGCTCTATTCATTCATCATGTGCTTGAGGACGAGCGATTTTCTATGCATTCTTGATTGCTTCGAATTCGAAGCCTTTTCCTTTACTTCGCTTCTCTCTCGTCAATTTTGGCGATAATAGATGGAAATGACAGTATGTAGTGTGGGCGTCTAGTACTACATAGTACCTGCATTAATTCCAATAGACCTCCGCTATGCGGTAATTGTTGTTTGCGCCTCACTTTTCAATGTCACGTCCTCAAAAGCGCGATATTTGTGCAGTTTGTACGTATGAATGAACGGTATTATCAAAAATGTATTATTATCTATGAGGGAGTTCTTCGAGTGTGCAGGCGTTAAGTTCCGCTTTCCTATTGTTATTGCATATTGAATATGTTGTTTTCGCAAATTTTTACCTCTCTAGCTACATATAACGTTGATGCGACTTGCTGTTAGAATTTTGCAAAATTTCGTCGTTGATAATGTACACCAATGCGCGTGATGGTCAGGTTCAGGTATTGTATTTACCGGTGTATAGCCCACCAGAAGAAATGTTGCTTTTGGGGATGTACTGTAGACGTAGACAAGATAGTTTTGGACCACAAAGGTGCGTTTTAGGGCAAAAATACAATGAAGTGCAAATCAGAGTAATATAATTGCGGGTATAGACCGGTAAATACATATGAATTGTGAATGTATTTCGATTTTCATCAGTCATCCAGAGTGTCATATAAAAAGCTGTTTCCACTATCTTCCTCCCATGATCCCAATTGCCGGTTTTGGTTGTCGACAAATTTCATCAGCGTTTGCAGGTTGCCAATGTTAACTATATATTTGCATCGCTCACTGCGACAAAACTACTTGAACAAAGCGCCAACACATTGCGATTTTTGAAAACTGCAACGAGTTTTGTGGCGGTTTGTGGAATGAGGGACATGGCCCATGAAGGCGCGTGTAAATGTGAATGCCGCACCTTTAAAAAAATTTATTTTTAGACACCATTATGTAGTGTTAAGAGACGTTTTCTGTAAGGATTGAGAGTATCCTGTAGTATAGGCGGAAGGGGGGTACTTTTTGTGAATCGAGATAATATGCCTATCGGATTCCCCATCAAAAACTGCATATGTTGATGAAGTTTTAGGAAAAAATTTGTTCAGGCATCATCGAGATATTCATGGGTAAAGGTGGGCAGGTCGCATTTTTGCCGTTTTTCAACGTTTTTAGCCATATTTCAGCAACCGCAGGGCATACAGAGCTACAATTTGGCGTGCGGAAAGATCCCATAGGGACCCAAGTCTGGACCAATTTTGAGCCCAATCGGCCACCTGTGTGGCGAGATATAGCGTCACAAAGTGCATTTCTGTATATTTTGCACCTGTTGCAAATTTAGTTTTTTGAATACCACGGCGCGAATACATGCCCTGCACGGGGTAAAATTTTGACAGCAAGTAGAGAAGGGTTAGGCCTAAAAACTTTAGTACCACCACAAACAATCTCTATAATTGGAATTGGGACTACAGTCCTCTCGAATAGTGAAAAATGCAGCAAAAATTTTCCCGCCTTTTTTATTTTTCAAGATAAATGAGCAATGCCACTGAAACATTTTCCTTGTAAGTAGCCTATCTTATGTAGAATTTTATGTAGATTTCAAAAATAAAATTGCTTTTCCAAAAAAGTTTAACCCTTACCCAAAATTCACAAAAATATACTACTTTTGCAAAATTATATGCTAGGGGTTAAATTTTTTGGGAGAAAGAATTTTATTTTTGAAATCTACATCAAATTCTACATAAGATAGGCTACTTTCGAGGAAAATGTTTCAGTGGCATTGCTCATTTATCATGAAAAATAAAAAAGGCGGGAAAATTTTTGCTGCATTTTTCACTATTCGAGAGGACTGTAGTCCCAATTCCAATTATAGAGATTTTTTGCGGTAGTACTAAAGTTTTTAGGCCTAACCCTTCTCTACTTGCTGTCAAAATTTTACCCCATGCAGGGCATGTATTCATGCCGTGGTATTCAAAAAACTAAATTTGCAACAGGTGCAAAATATACAGAAATGCACTTTGTGACGCTATATCTCGCCACACAGGTGGCCGATTGGGCTCAAAATTGGTCCAGACTTGGGTCCCTATGGGATGTATGTGTTTACCAAATTGTAGCCCTCTAAGCCCTTCGGTTGCTGAAATATGGCTAAAAACGTTGAAAAACGGCAAAAATGGGACCTGCCCACCTTTACCCTTGAATATCTCGATGATGCCTGAACAAATTTTTTCCTAAAACTTCATCAACATATGCAGTTTTTGATGGGGAATCCGATAGGCATATTATCTCGATTTACAAAAAGTACCCCCCTTCCACGTACTATGCAACCACTACAGAAAACGTTTCTTAATATGTGTGCATCTGTAGTATGCCATGCCTATTATTTGACATCTTGCTCAAAATGGCTGTACCAGCCGCTGAATTATGATTCGAAATTATTGCCAATTGCACAAGGTGTTGTTTTTCCTAAACCCATGTTTATGGATGTAAAAGGAAACAGACATAATATAGCCCATCTTGCCAATTGCAAATGTCTGTTCGGACGGAACCATACAACTTGCTTGTTTTGACTACTAGGCCACTGAGCTATAGCTTGCAATATTAGCTCAATTTATTTTTGATGATAAAAGACGCTTGATGGTGTATGGAATGCGTTGGACTTTTCAGACCAGGAGAAAACCCGCAACAGATGGTAAAAGATTTTACGTACGGGAAAACTTGCAAGCTTTCGGAGCAAATCAAAACGTGCTCCTTCCTCAGGCTAAGACCCTGCAACAAAATCAAGATAAGCACACTAAAATAAGAAGCAGTGAACTAAATTATAAATATTGCAAGCTAATAATCAATAAAAGTGAAAATTGTTTCAGAATTGGATCACAATCGCAACTGACGCCGCGTCGTCGTGCGTGAAGAAGAAAACCAACATGAAGGCTGGCAACTGTGGATTTGCATAAATCATTCCGCACCAGGGCAGTGGCGAAGGTATTTTTTAAATAGGCGGATGCATTCGGGATGGACTTCCGTCTCATCTTTCTTGTTCATTGTGTGTCTAATTGTTTGTATGTAGAGTGACTCCAGCGTCAGACGTCGGAGCCAGTATGGTTCTGTGTCCAAGACTCTGGTGCATTCGAAGTCTATTGTATGTCCAGTTGTCAATTGGTGCTGGGCCACGGCGGATGTGACCTGGTCACTATTGTCAGTTGTGGATGGTC
Organism: Epsilonema sp. ZAB3_2; assembly: GCA_030247985.1. Classification (NCBI taxonomy): domain Eukaryota; kingdom Metazoa; phylum Nematoda; class Chromadorea; order Desmodorida; family Epsilonematidae; genus Epsilonema; species Epsilonema sp. ZAB3_2. Next base: position 14,469 of record JASAMW010003316.1, read on the forward strand.
GACGGGAGCTGCCCTTGTGTTCAGTAAGGCGAGAGGAAAGGTGACGAGCCGTTTGACCAATGTACACTTCTCTGCCTTCTTTGAAGGCCTTACTCAGTTTCGTTTGCTCTTCGGAGCTGCTCTTCGGAGCACCTAATGGAAACGCTCACTTGGGATCGCAAACTAAGGTTCGTAAGCTTGAAGGAGTTGCGGTAAGCTAACTGGTAAGCTTATTTGATGGCAGCATTCAGGCGAAATCGCATGCAGATGTAACGCAAGGGTTGTTGTACATGGAAATGTACGTACGTATAAGTTGCGACGCCATCTTGGATTTTTCTGTTGCACCGCACTGGGTTGAATTTGCATATACGAAAAATCGATCGGGATGAGGGATGAGCGTGAAATAGAATATTTATGCGGGAAGCATGTAATATAGCAGTAAGAAAAGCGAATTGTTAGCACAAGAGCCCATTGCATTGCTGAATCCATCCACCCTTTCGTTGGACTACAATATTGTTGGCGCTTTTTTGTTTTATGGTTTTAGCAAAGGGTGCAGCTAACTTTGACCTAACGGTATGTACATTGAATACTTACGGGCAGCAGGCGGAAAAGAAGAGAAAGCAGCAGTATCTCTGGGCAAAGGAACTGGGTGCAGATGTCATCTTTATGCAGGAGACGCATAGTGAACAAGCAGCAGAGCAGATTTGGCGTAGTCAGTGGGGCACGTCAGACGCGTATTTTTGTCATGGAGAATCAAATGCAAGAGGCGTATGCATGTTTTCCCGTACGTAAAATCTTTTACCATCTGTTGCGGGTTTTCTCCTGGTCTGAAAAGTCCAACGCATTCCATACACCATCAAGCGTCTTTTATCATCATGAACACCGACCAGTCCACAGTCAAACAATCAATTTATTTTTATTATCAAGCTCTCATTTGCAGTACTAGACCTGATGACATGCTTCTGTTCGTTTGCCAATTGCTATACAAAGTATGCTCTGTCTATGAGACCAGGCCGTGTCTTATCTCATGAGATTATTGATATGAACATACAGTAGCATAAATTCGGTCTGTCAGAATGGCTTACGCATGGTTGCTATGAGTGCCGAAAGGAAGCTATCAAATATCGTACGCGCTCGACGTTTCACGTTTCGTGTGTACAGTGGCATGAAGAAATGTCGCCATTGTAGAGCACCATGCCCGAACAGAGCATCGCATGCATAGTCGGCTCATATCCTTACAAGCTTCTTAAAGGAATCCATGCAAGCGTGTATTATTCGATCCAAGTTATGTTCATTCGAAAGATCATCCTCCGGACTTTCTGTTTCTGCTAGTTTGCCCCAATTGAAATCGCCCCCGTGGCTGTGGGGCAAAACCCCCAAATTACTTTCTTGGTGCGACGTATTTTTAGCATTCTTTGAGTATATTTGTAAAAACGGACGACAATTAGCCAAGTTTTCGCTGCAACTTGGCTCTTGTACTCAAAGAATGCGAAAAATACGACGCACCAAAAAAGAAAGATTGGGGGTTTCGCCCCACAGCCATGGGGGCGATTTCAATGGGGCAAACTAGCAGAAATAGAAAGTCCGGAGGATGATCTTTTGAATGAACATAGTTTGAATCGAATAATACACGCGTGCATGGATTCCTTTAAATGCGTCTCCTATTTCTTCGTATATGACTTGATTACTCTTTATTCTTGTCCTATATATAGCGGAACCTCATCCGCCCCAATCTCGTCTTTCCTCATGAAAAAATCAGGAGATTGATGGCCTCGTGTTTACTGTAGGAATTTTTTACCGGAAACTGACTCGAGCGGGTGGAAAATCAATGGGATTATCGAGTTCAGAAAAAAAGCGATTTGTGCTATTTTTAGCCCGGCTTCCATCCAATATTGCTTGGCGATTTTTTTTCTAATTTTGCTACATACCGCACTAAGCCCCCGCGTTCTGTAGATCTTTTTGTTTGTTTTCTGCCAGTACGGCTGAAGTTAAAATAACACGATTTATTTTATTATGTACAGTGTTGTAGGTACTATTATCCGGTTAATGAGGTTCTGTAGACCTTCTGAAATATCCGTTTTCGTTTCTCTTTTTTCTTGTTATTTCGTCTGCAGATTGCATTTATTTCAAACGGCTGTGTCACCGCCCACTCGTTTTAGCTGCCGTTCATTTTCTGCTTTCAATTGTTTACTTGTAGCGGAGGCTTATCAGCATAGCTAGCTAAGTCTTTCAAATAATGCTGCTTCTTTTTGCGTTTCCCCCCCAGCTTTTTGTTTCAGTCTGATGGCGGACTAAAAAATATACTCAATAATTCGATTGTTGCCCCGTTATCAGTGGTTAAGAAAAGGGATACAGAAGTTTATGCTCTGCTTGTGCGGCTTTCTTCTTTTAGCTTGCTTGGATGACATAATGGAAATTGCACCGAAGCGAACGGAGAGATTGCGCATGTATGTAAACTATATGTCGTATGTATTCAGTATGCTCCAACCGTATTGTACGATATGCTTGCTTTGGCTTTGCACTTTTGTATGGCGCCTTTGAAGCAATCATAAGACCGTGTCGACTTTCTGTAAAAATGGCGGTTGGAGAAATTTTCATAAACGAATTTCCGTCGTGTGCTTCTTACGTGAGTGAGGGCGTACAAATAGCTTTCATACAGTACTATAGTAGACTACGTACGTACACGTACAATACGTACTACGTTATGTACCTATAGAATACTGCACAGAAGCCTTGCCGGCTTGTGAGGCCCCGGCGATGATGTGCTGTAGCTTTTTATTCGGTTAGCCGTTACATAGTCGACAGTTGTTGCATCATTTGTACATACGGTGACGTGAGGGTGGAGTGGAGCGCTATTCACCGTTTGCGCTGAAAGTTTCTGGGTTGGTCGCGAGCAGCGATTCCTCGTCAGTGTTTTATACCGATTTTCAGTGCAAGATTTTGATTGATGCAGGAGGATGCTGAAAAATTGCACTGAAAATCTGTAAGTCAGGATGGGTCTGCTCGCAACCATCCCGATTTTTTAAGCGCAACTGGTCAATAGTTGCAGCAGCTTTGCTGCACATTTCTGGCGAAGCTTATAGCTGTCACCGACGTTGGTTGGTTACGTGCGTATGTGCACGAGTAGGGGATATGCCGCGTAATACGTGCTACGTACACGTAGTGCATACTTAGTACGTTACGTTCCCTACACTGTCGAATTAGGCCTTGAAAAAGCCCTGGATGTTTTTGCGCCTATTTCTTGCCGTATGTACTGCATATTTGCGCCCTAAATGTACGAGAGGAGTAATGTTGACCGAGCCAAAGATGCTGCTTCTGGGGCTTTTGAGTCGATTTTTGAAAAATTCTTTCCTAGCGCAACCGACGTGAAGGTTGTTTGTTCGGTTCTCTGGAGAAATTTTCCACCTCAAATTCTGGCCGCCAAACGCGAATTTTTTTGCAAATGCGCTGTTGAAATATGGAAGAGCGAATTTAGCACTTCTTCTGTTTTTTCGTCCACTTTTCCTCACAACTGAACTGAATCAATATTGTGCTTCAGCTAGCTTCCTGACTTATTCAAACTGAAGGTTTTTGTGGGCTTGTGTCTTACTGTACATACTGTACGTACATAGCTTATTTATGGATGAAGCGGTCTGCCATTTTGGAAGAGCAGCAGATAGATAGATAGATCGAGGCTGCGAAGCCTTCATTTTCTCCCCCGCTTAAACCTTTTCAGTTTTGCATCAAGCCATGCTCAGCCATGGCTAGAGTAGCTACCGTGTGTGTGTACTACGGTATGTACTGTATGTAGTATGTACGTATAATACTGTATATGTACGCTCCCATCGCCCATATGCAGTACATTTTAGTCGCAAAGCTTAGCTCAGTTCGTGGTTCTTTCTTGCTAGCGCCCAGTGCTATTGATGCGATAAGTTTTGTAGCAGTAGGCGCTTTTCGCTCTTAAATCTTCTTTCAACTTTTCTGGAAGCTGCCCGTTTTAGAAGTTTCGGCTTTCTTTCAAAAGTGAAGTGGTTGGTTTTGCTTTGCCTCTCATTTCGATGTCGTGCTACTCTGCTGCATGTTATACATAGTTGTACGTAAGTATCTTTCCCTGGGTCAATAAAGCTAAGCTAGCCGCCTCCACTGCACTGTTCTTGTCCGATCCCTTCGCCTCTGCTTTTAAGAGTGAGAAGCATGATCGGATCGGAAGTTGCGGTGGCTATTTTAGGCTGCTGCTGTGTGTTGGTGGCGTTGCCGGGTGATGCTATTTTCGTTAGCTGCTACTAGCTACGTACGTACCTACTGCGCTACTGCTACTACTAAGTGCGTATACAGCTGCGAATAAAGCGCCTATGTGAGCAATGCGCCAATGCAATTTTTCTTTCACAGCTTTTCCCGTCCGAGCTGGTAACTGCACGTATGCCGTATATACGCACTTTGCCGTACGTACGTAGTATGTGGCCATGTTTTGATCGCTGCTTCACAGCATAACTCCGTGCCAGCTTTCTTATGTCTAATTGCCGCATATTCGTCAATGGGGTCTGAGGCTTCATTCAACTGAAAAGCCTGCTGGAGAGAGACCAGCATCTCTTTCTGGAATGCTGCGGCGTTTCCTGTTGCTAGCTAGCCTCATGCCTCAGAGGCCATATTCCTGACTTGTTGTCGTTCAATTCGCCATGTTTTTTCCCGAGATGGGTGTGATGTAATTGAGCCTGGGTGGTTGCCTATTGCGTAGGTAAACGGCGATAAAATTTTTTACATACTGTAGTTTCCTGAAGTACCGCCATAAGCTCCAAACTCCAGCTTTAAAAACTGCTTTTCCGCCATTTTGGAGCATAACGGCTGGAGCAGTAATTTTGAGCTGCTCAATCTCGCGTGACCTGCTGTAATTTCCATCTGTTTTTCTTACTTGACTTTTGACTGTAGTATGTATGTATGTATTGTATATGTACTGTACGTACATACGTTCATATTTGCACAAACCCAAGTGAATTATAGGCATCTCAAATTACGTATAGTCGGCCTACTTGTTGTTGCCTTCAAGCCCAGCTGTGTATGCGTAATAATTTAGCTGCTGCTCAGCCGAGAAAGTGAACTGATCGAAGCCGGTGTGTTTACATTGCTTTTTTTAGGCCGCCAGTTTTAGCAATATTGCGATATGTACCACGTTTGTCGCCTGAATGGCGCCATCAGTCAAGTCAAGTTTAACACCGATAACAACAAGCCAGCCAGCTGCACCTGCACAGCATAACGGAGAAATCACTAACTGGCTGCAGTGATATAACCACCACCGCCGCATTTTATTTATTTACTTCATCGTCTTCTTCATCGTGCCAGCAAAGCTGCCACTTCAACAACTACTACCGTGAATACTTTGGCCATACATGTTGCACGCAGAGCAGTGGAGGACCACACGAGAAACTATGGCCAAAGTCTCGAAATCGCCGTCCACGGGCTGTCCGAGTTCCGCGGATCCGTTTTGCGTCCGACAAACGTCGACGCCTGGCAGCGAGTCAACGTCAACTTCGACCTCTAATTCGTCTTCATCGAACAGAATGCCTCCTCCCGCCGGTCAGCAGTACCTTAACGCCTACTACCGGCCGCGACGGAGTTCGGCGCAAGCCTCGGTTAACTTACCTCCGCCGCCCCCATCGTTAACGGGCCAGCTGGGCTCGTCGCCCAAGGAAAAGTCGAACAACATGTTCAGTCGCAAGTATTTCCGCTCGAAGAACCATGCCAAGGACAGCGGCAGCAGCAAAGACAGCGGCAATTCGTCGAGTCGCGATTCGGACGGAAGACGTCTGTCCGGGGGTGGTGGCGGGGGCTCGTCCGGCAGCGAGGAGGGTTCGAGTCCCGGCGGGGCCGTCGGCAGCGGTCTGACGAAACGGGGTCGTTTATTCGAGGGCCTGAAGGACTTTGTCCGGCGACCTCGCAGCTCATCCGACGCCGGAGCGCAACGCGCGAGCATCGCCGCCATCGAACTCATGAAACAGAAGTACGGGGGTGGGGGTGGGGGCGATCGCAGCCCGAGTCCGTCTTCGAAGCAGCAGAGCCCGGGCCGGACGCCGCCTTCAGAGCTGAACACGGACATGGATACGGAGGAGCTGGAGGAGATGCGGGATCAGGCGAAACCGCTCTTCGTGAATACGCGGTTGGCGAATTTGATCGCGGAGGAACGATTTGGATACGGAGGAGGTTCCGGCTCCGGAAGCGGAGGAGGAGGTCCGCGATTGTTGGAGGAGCGACGTCGGAGTCTGGGCCCGCTCTCCGATTCCAGATATCGGGAGAGGAGGAGGGAGGAGGAGGAGGACGAGGACGAGGAGATGGATGACGATATGCTCGCACCCCCCGCGCCCAGGCCCAGGAGCTACAGCGGTGGAGCTGCTGCGGTACGTATGAAGGACATGGGTAATATGGTTGCATGGGGAAAGTCAGACAGTACTGTTACGTACTGCGTACGTATGCATCCGAGGCCAGTAGTAGTACGTAGTACGTAAACTAGTTCTAGGTAGGTATGTAGGCGAGTTTAGCCATCTGTCCTTGGACCGGCACGTGGTCGTGTGCCTAAAAGTGCACAGCTGCGACCGAGGGTAGCGGGTTCTATTCCCGTTCGGTCCTATTTCTCTCCCCCCTTTTCGGGGCCCGGCTATTGCCATACGGAACGCGGCACGTCACATTACGTGGTAATAATGACATGTTGCATTACCGAGGAGTAGATATGGTGTTGTTATAGAGTCTCCTCGTTCTTCGAAAGACTTCGCGACCTTTGGCTGTGGAAATCATGGGCAGATTGAGCCAAGACGATCCATTTCGCGAGTACCTGTTGACCCAGAGTTGCTATGACCTGCTGCCTCATATCGCAAAAGTGGTCCTATTGGATTCGCATCTCACTGTAAGCTACAGTCAATGCCAAGTTTTGCCATAAAAAACCGTCGTTGTTGTCAACAAGTCGCTCAGCTGTTGTCGGTTTGTTGACGAATAGTATTTGGGTTTTGTCGGATTGTTGACGAAATGACAACAAACCGACAACACCCAAATAGTATTCGTCAACGAACGGACAACAAACAGATAACAGCTGAGCAGCTTGTTGACAACAAAGACGGCTTGTCGCGGTATGTGTTAACTGTATGATAGTGCGGGAAAGTTTGCGCCGGGGGTAATTTCGACCACTCCTACCGCCGTCACCAATTTTTCTCTTCCAACTGGAAACATACTGGTACTGGGGTCACCCGAATTACCCCCTCCCCCCGATATGAAAAATGGCCTACCTATACGTATGACGCCGACGTTGTCATATTTTTGTGCAGGTGCGTCGTTCCTTTCTGGCCATGCGCGAGAACGGACTGGAAGCTGCGCCGGTGTGGAGCGCGGAGGAGGGCAGGGTGGTGGCGCTGTTGACCAAGACTGACTTTCTCCAGATGCTCCATCACTCCTACGCCAACAAGCAGAAGGACGCTGGTCAGCACGACCTGGTCTGGTGGCTCACCCGCGGCTACAAGACCTGCATACGCTACACGACTGCGGAGGAGCAGGGACGGAGGGGCGGCGGCGATGGAGCGAAGAAAAGACTGATCAAGTTGGACTCGGACGCTACGTAAGTTGGAGAGGGGAGGGTACTACCAAAGATAGATAACTACTGGGCTTAGGGGAAGGATGGAGCACAGCACACAGGCACAGTGTAAAGTAAACGAAGGAGGCAATCACTGACTTATTTTCGACCCAATATAATGGGTTTCGTGAAACCCAGAGTACATTAGTACAGTACATTTTTAGACCTCTACGTAATGCTGAACCTACACAGCGGTCCACGCACTGTAGAAAGTACGGCGTACGCGTACGTAGAGTTGCGAAAGGAGAGATCCACCCATTTAGCAACTGTCTACGCACGCGCCACACTTTGTACATGTAGATGCAGCATTACGCAGAGGTCTACAAATGTACTGTGGTCCAGCAAAACGAAATCTTCCGGGCACTACTGTACTGCATTTCAGCTCTGTTGGTCACGAGCTGTTCAGATTAGTGGGAAAGCAATTTCGTTCTCCTCCCTCCAGTATACCCTACAATACCCTGTAATCACAAATATTGAAGTGGCAGTTTTCCTGCACCAATTATCAAAGTCTGATCATGTTGTTTGATTATAGTGCAAGAAAGCAATTTCCCAGAATTCCCCCTCACTCTGTTCGGCTATGACTTCACACACCCACAATAATACCCAGAAATCGCAAACTTTGAGAGGTGGCACGGCACATCCTGTGCGCCAATTGCTATCAAAGATTGACTATTCACGAGTTGCAGTAAAAGAAAGTCCTGGGTCGCTACCTGACTAGCCGTAGAACTTTCTTTTACTGCAACTCGTGAATTATCAATTCATATTGAGTGCCTATATGTTTTGCTTTTGTTGAAGATTGTTGACGGCTGTACAGCTGTTATGCGAGCACGAAGTTCACTGGTTGCCGATTGTGGAACATGACAGCGACAGCTTACTCTTTCTCCTCTCCCTCGAGGCCATACTCAGAAACATTCACAAACTGGTACGCTACTAATCACCATGTTCGTTTTGCACGTGAACACTACATTATGCAATGGTGGAGCATACAGCAGCGCCGCTATATCTGTGAGCTGCCTGCTGCTAATGAACCTCTGGGCCTCTGAGGAGTAAAAAAATGTAATTAAATGTATGTTGTACATGTCTGTGTTTAGAAGGCGGTAGGTAATTGTGAGCGTGTGATTTATGTGGTTCCTTAATTGTTTCTAGCTACGTTCCTTGCCGATGCCAAACTGGATGCGGGTGCCGGTGAAGGCCTTACGGATTGGAAACTGCTCAAAGGTGGAGAAGGTAGGTACTGAACGTATGTACGTACGTACAGTACTGTGTGTGCTACGTATCAACAACGAATTGCGTTGCAAAGTCGCCGCTTTTGTTCAGATCGGTCCCCAAGCTGTCCAGCCGAAACATCAAAGTCACGAGTTCACCCAGTGCCTGCGATGTTTCGGCTGCCTAAAAGACTGATAGGGTTTGAGCGGGTCTGGAGAGAACAAGAGGCGACCTTGCAACCACGCCCCCTAAAATAATATCGCAACAGGGGTGCATTCTATAGCGATAGCCCCATACAGGAACGAACAGGACCTACAGTATCTCAATTTTTGTACCCTGGCCCTGATTTTGCTCAAATAACGTCTCAGAGTGTGTAATCGTAGTAGTGCCCGTTCATATGTACGTACAGTATGTATGTACAGATCAACTAGGATCGTCATGTGAATGAAGGAAATCACTAAAAATCTAAATGGGCACCAGTAAGTGCTAGCAAGCGCGCGTCGATTTCTCACCTCACAATTTCATTCACATGGTGTTTCTGGTTGATCTACGTATGCATGTATGCGATTCTATGTACTGTATATGTATAGTAATGTTCTGTCCTCTATCAATATTTTATTTGCTCGCTCATATGTATTTTCAGTTGGAGCCGAACATGTCGGTGGCGATGGCGGTGGAGTGTCTGATTCGTCTCGGCCTCTCGCTGGTTCCCGTGGTTTCGCCCTCCACCAACCGCCTCCTCAACTTCATCTCCAAGACGGACATTTTCGCCCTGCTCGCCACCATGAGCGTTCCCGAGCCCCAACGGGATCCGAAAAACGTCTCCTCCTCGACAGCAGCCAATGAAAGCGCGTCGTCGTCGAAATCCTCGTCCGCCGCCACGCCCTCTAGCGACAAATACGCGAGTCTGCTGGAATCGAGAATCGATGAAGCGCTGCGACTGCTGCCCGGCGCGAATACAATAACACCTTCTGCATCCTCATCGTCATCGTCATCCGGTGGCCCGCAAGCTGCGGAAGGAGTTAAGTTGCCGGATCGAGTCGCCTGGTGCGCGGAGGGCGATAATTTACAAACGGTCATCGAGCAGATGGTACAGAAAAGCTGCGCTCACGTGTATATTCTCGGCCAGAGGGACAGGTCGTTGGTGGGAGTGGTATCGATATCGGATGTGATGCGATTTCTCGCTTTGCACGAGCATGACAGCCAAACCAACGGGGTCGTACGACTGTGAGACGATGTGGTGATATAGTCTATGTTTTACTATGTTAGTTATATTGATTTAACACATACCGCACCGGTCCGTCATTGTTGTCAACTGTTGTCGACCTGTTAAAGAATGTATGGGAATTGTCACTTTGTTGTCACTTTGTTGCGGAAACGACAACAAAGTGACAAATTCCTTACATGCGTTGTCAACAAACCGACAACAGTCCAGCTAGTACTTGTTGACAACGATGATGGGCCGGTGTGGAATGTGTTAATCCACATCGTACAGTCGTCATTATATTCTCTTAACGCTTTTACTGTTATGGATTCTTGGTAGGCGCGTTCTTCAAATAATCCTGACCATGGGATACGGTATCGAATAGTGAGGTTTTGATTATTTTTTCCAAAAAATATGCGCTGCTGCAGTCAGTCCTTTTGATATGAGATTTATGTCGCGGTACTATTTTTACCGCTGATGTCGATGTGCCCATCTGAGTGTTCGTTATTACTTTTGAAGCTGGTTCAATGGTACTGGCACTGTATGATAAACAGAATGGTAGTAATTTCGTGTTTCATCATAGCTGACTTGACACATGTTGCTCCTAATCATTGACGAGGTCTACGCGTGAAAATATTATTGCTGTGTTATTATTTATATATTTTACTATTATTCTTATTATATGATCATGATGTGTTATGATATGGTAAAAAGAATTTTTATGGATATTGACTGGACAAGGGCTATTATTATCGGCTATTATTTTTATTATAAATTCAGCCATTACAGCTCGAGCTCACTACAGTAAGTGCACTGCACAGCATTAGCAAGCAAGCAAATGTCTCTATTTCACATGACGTCGCCAAAGATACAACAAAAAGCCGGTCGCAATGTAGCCCAATGAAAATAAGCTATTTGCAAAAGCTTGTTGGCAAACAACCTTAGCACACGGCACTTGTTTGTGTACAAATACGTACAGCAATAGTTGCCATTGCATATTGCTTTTATCCACCAATTTTTTGTAAAACACCTGCCTGCACTATTGAAAAGTTAGTTATTCATATTGCTCATTCACCACCAAACAAAACTACAGTATAGCGAGTCAAAGATATTCAATTCAAGCACCTGGTTTCTCTCAATTGCGCGATGGCTGCAATTTTTGCTTTATGTAGCATACTACTAGCAAGCTTCCTCTATTATCGGTTACCTATCAATCGTTCAATGTTCAGCCAAATTATGGTGTTGGTAGTCAAGGGTAGCCAAAGGCACAAATGGCTTTTATCTAAGCTTGTGGTTGTGGCATTCGCATTACGTAGTAGCAAGAGCAATGGCAATATGTTTCAGCTCATAAAAGTTTTTGCTTCTCTCTTACTTTATCTAAAGCGCATTGTGAATGTGAAGTAAAAGCGCAAGAAATCAGCGTTTGAATATTTGTGCACTGCGTGTTATATTACATTTTTTATTTATGTTTGCATTGCAGTGCTTCCTTGGCTTTTGCTGGACCTTTGCAATGTTTCATGCTTTTCAGCAGAAGAAAATGGCATTTTCTACGAAAGAAGAGTTAGAATGCGGTTGCAAGTTATTTATTCGAGATAAAATACGTGATCCGGTACCCAGATGGGCAGATCCAGAATTATGCGTCAGCTTCGAACTTGCGAAACTGTCGACCGACGATGTGAAACGGTGAGGCGAAAATCGCGGTAGTTACCATGAAACCGAGAGAGGTGTTCATTAGCGCTTCGAATGTCACCGTAGTTCATCGTCGAGGCCGAAAAGGTAGTGCAATTTCGAGGCGAAACCTCATCTTCCTGGGTTGCCTCCTGTTCATTTGGTCAGTGGTGCTTTGGAACGTGGGCCAGTGGTGGTTCAGTACCATACGACTTTGCAACGGATCCAGCATGCTTTTCCGTAAGCCTTTTTAATTGAGATGTCCTAATAATTAATTAGGCCTATGTAATAATCCTTTGTTGTTGCCTGCGATGAGGAATGGTTTGAATTTAAACCATGAGTTTTAACACTACTGTAATGTTCCGTGTCTAGTCCTCTCTCGCGTTTACGAGTTCAAGGGGTCAAGAAACCTTACTTTTGGTCCAAATGTAAAATGCCCTCGTGTGTTGCCCCCCCCCCCCCCCCTCGTGAATACCCCTTCTCGTGTATTGCCTTTTTAATCGGCGCTTACCATTTGTATAGCCCATGGGGCTATCTACGGAACAGTACATACAGTATGTTTAGTTTAACACGTAACAATCGGATTTTTTCAGTTCGAAATCTTCCGGCTCCAAATTTTCGCTCCATTTTATCCGCGGATCCTGCAACTCTACGCGTTGAGGTCGAGTCCAAAGTTGATGTCGTGCACTTCGGTGGTTATTGGACTCCAGAAGGCTGGACTTGCTCACCTACCAAGCGTATTGCAGTGATAATTCCAGCAATAAGCTCATTGTATCACTGGAACGTACTCTACGCATTGCTGGAGAGACTGCACCCCATTCTGCAAAGACAGAGGGCGGAGTACAAAGTATTCGTGGCTTCTGAAGTGAGTAGATAGCTGTAGTATTTTTGGCTGTAGCATATCTCCATTGTATTCTTTAGCCGTGCCGTCGACCGGTTGGTTCACCGTTTTGCTCCACGAATTTTTTTTAGAAGCACAACTGGACTAACTACGGCAAACTGCTCAACTCTGTCGCCACGGTGTTGTCAAACGAGGAGCCTTGGATTTCGTGTTTCATCTTTCATCCATTCAACCTGTTCCCACAGACAGATCTCATTTCCTATGCCTGCTCAATAGAGTCAGGAGTTGGAGCTCATCAGATCAGCAATAAGGATAAGTTGATGGAGCTTAACACTGCAAATGAGACGACGTTTACGTCACCTATTGAATGCGATGTCGGCCCTTCTGTGCTGGCCGTTTCAAAACGGAGCTTTCAAAAGGTCAACGGGTTTCCGAATAGACTTGATTGCAACGGTGATGCTTGCTTGCAGCAGAAGCATTTGATTGAAAGGTATGCCAATATTATTTGCGCTACATGATAGTGCGGGATAATTCGGCCCGCAAGAAATTCGGGCCACTGAAATCTCTATTATGGACTTGGTTCTCATCAAAATTGATTGCTGCGACCCGAATTACCCTGCACTACCCTATCGGAATATAAATTCTTTGTTTGCGTACAGTGTAGACTACATAGTGTGTACATTTACCGTTCTCAAAAATTTTAGACTAGCTGAAGATGCAAAATTATCTTTCACCACTGATCCGATGGCAGCGTTTTACTCATATCGACCTAATATGAAGCAACTGCCTGCACACGACTGCAAAGGACGGCGCAAGATGATAACTGACTACGGCAAAGATGGCTTGAGTACACTGGGACGTTTCGGTGTCAACAGAACCGCGACCAAACTCTTCACAAAGATCGAAATCTGGTCATAAATACTTCTCATATTCATTCGGATGAAGAAACTATGCAATAAAACGTATTTTATTTCTCAGTGAGACAGGGTGCCCAGCCCACATGTAAAAGTATGATAGACCATAATAATAAATCTGAAAAGCCACATCTCATATCACTGGTTGATTGGTAGCCTACAAGCAGCAAGCAGGAAAAATGAAAATGGTTGAACAAACGATGCGAACTAAAAAAAACTAAGAAAGAAAACGAACATTCCAACGTATGCAGCATAGCATTGCACACACTCAGTCGTACAGTATGTATGTACGATCTGCTCGCATTACGTACACTCACCGTTTCGTATACTGCCGATTCGTACCAGCACGTTTCGTACACTTACACTTTCGTACCCTGCCATTACGTACACTGCTTTTGTCGTACACTTGTTGATCGGTACACTTTCATTTCGTACATTTGATATCCCCGATTCGTACACTTTTTTGTTCGTACACTTTGAGATACGTACACACACAAATTTGAAGAGCTACTGTACCTACAGGTCATTCCAATCATACATGCTTGTCGAAATCAAAAATAGCTACGCAAGTGAAACTACTAAACTGTCGTTCTGCTCATAACGAAAAGCCTAGTGGATTGAATAGGTCGAGAAGGAAAATTTTCCCCAAATTTGCTCCAAGATTGCCTCAGCCTAAGCCTAACCGTAAGCCTATGCCTAAGCCTCGGCCTAAGGTGAAGCCTAATCCTCAGCCTAAGCCAAACCCTAAGCCTAACCCTAAGCCTCAGCCTAAGCCTAACCCTAAGCCTCAGCCTAAGCCAAAGAACCCTTCAAGGACCAAAGAATAATGTGTATACGTACTGGGAAGTGTACCTACCATTGAATGTACGAAACACTTTGTGTACCAGATGCAAGTGTACGAATCGCACTGCTAACAAATTGTGTACGTAAAATTGGGGTACGAATCGAGGAGTGTACGAGGTGGGTCCGGTACGACCTGCAAAGTGTACCAAATGAGCAGGGTACGAAAACCGGGGTTCGAAACGGGTTGTGTACGTAAGTCGAGCACCCCGTATGTACATCACCTGAATGAAATGCTCAAAACTTTCGACCCGATAGCAAAACAATCCTCTCTTATCCCGTTATCGTGGGGGAATCGTGGGGTAAAACCGGACGTGAAAAATACGAACAAGTTCCGCAGTAAGTATGCAGCCCAATCAAGAGAAGTATCCACAGCTGCAATGGTCTCAAAATCACAGGCTTGATTGAAGAACTTTGGTATCCGTTTTCCCTGTTCGGATTTACCCCACAACACCCTCCTTCCCGCCCATTTTCACTCGTTCTCAAGCATGTTTCACCGCGTGCGCAAACCAGTCCGTTTTCGTCGTCCACGCACCTTCGTACGCCTCCTTAAAGCGATCGTGGAAGTACTGCAAAGCGTCCTCCTCGCTCAAATCCGTGCCCAGAGTTCGCTTCAGATAGACGATGTCGTCTAGTTTCTGCAGTTCCGGTATGCCCATGCAGAGCATCATGATGAAGAGCGTGATGAACAGGCGACTGTGGCGGTGTAGGATCATGTAGGCTTCGCCGCAGAGCTTTCGAAACTCTTCGAATTCCTGACTCTTCCGCGGCTGTTCCGCACCCCGAGCGATCACTTGAATGAAGAGGTCGGTGAGGACGAAGGGGACGCGCTCGCGATTGATGCCGAATTTGCGCTTGTAGTGCCCGAGGAAGTGACCGAAATCGATGTGAAATATCTGCAGAAAAGAGCAGACGAGATATTGATAAGAAGAGATAAACCGTTAGGCAATAGCCGGTAGAGGGTACCATGGGGTTCCACAGTACCCTACGCCAGAAATACGGCAAAAAAGCACCGGTAAGCAGTAGTTATGGTCTGGCCAGTAAGAGTTCGTTTCGGCATTCAAGGCGCGTTGCGTAAAATAGATTCGCAAATACGGATTTCTGTCCGCGTTTCGTGTACTCCAATTAGCAGAAGTAGGCTACATGCAAACTACACAGGACGACTTGAGTCCCATAGCCAACTCTCTCTGACCACCTATCAATTGCTATTGTATGAATGCGCTCCCCGAAACGAAAAAGTGGCATACCCTTCCATCCTCGGTGACCATGATATTCTCCTGATGCCTGTCTCGGATGCCCAGGACAAAGGTAGCAACACAATATCCGGCGCAGGAGAGACGGAACCGTTCCACCGCCTTCACATACCTACATAACATAGTATATACAGTACGTAGGGTAGCGTGGGGCAAAACCGCCCATTGGGGAAATCCGCCGACCTTTGGCGCTTTTACCCCCATTCAAAACATGGCTCTCGAAAATGTATCTCGGGAAACTTCTGCCTCTGTTCTTTCGTTACTAGCCATAACATGACAACCTAGGCCTGAAGGGGGTAAAAGCGCCATAGGTGGGCGGATTTGCCCCACGCTACCCTACAGTACGCATGAAGATTGCATTCACAGATCATTTACGTACGCACTCGCTCTATGTGAAATGGTGGGGAAAAGTGGGCCACGTACTCTTCCTGGCTTTTGGCGTGCTGTCGGATCCACTTGTTCAAGTAGGAGCTGCTCAGTGCACCCATTTTACTGCCTCGTTGAATTTCGAATATGGTTTCCGAGCGCTTCACAACTTCGATCATGCCAATCTGTACAAAGACAAGAGTACAATATGTATAATTGCGACGACTGCTGTAGCAGGGTGCGTAATAGTAGGCAGGCACCTTCTTTCCCATAGGCAGACAGGTGTAGGGCACCAATTGGAAGTCGTAGCCCTCCCTCTTCCATATGCTGTCCATAATCCTGAGCACCTGCAGCGTCAGCATGTCTTGTCGTAGGTCTGAAAAGAGATGCACACTTATCCCCTGCTCCACCTTCCAATACTACGCGCATTGCACAAACCTGTACTGCTATACAGGCATGTACAGTGCGTACAATTGCTGCTCACTACACGTGATGAGTGTAAACTCACGGTGAATTCACCATGAGTTTGAACGTAGAGTTTAGTTTTACGTGCAGAGCATTCTCACTTCCCCCACGCGCGAAATTTTTCTCACGTGTTCACATGTGGTGAGTTTCAAAATCCTCCCGATAAATTCACTGGCCTCCCTTCCCTATGCTTCATCACATACTTACGAGGAATTCCCCGGGAGTTTACTCGCTACGTGTGTGGCGCACTAATGACATACCATCTCCATTCTTGAAGATGATTTCGTGTGTAAGGGTGGAGAGACTGGCCAGCGGGTCCGGATTATCCCAGGCGAGCCACAACGGCTTTTTCGCACTGTCCAACACGCGGCACTGATCCAATCTAAAAGCACAAGTGAGCAGATAGTAGATAGACCAACCATGTATAACATCGTAAGTAGCGAACAAGTAGCGAGTATGGTCAATGGCAAAAAAGATGGCGGACTGTGCTATCTATCCATACTTACTGCATGGTCCCAAGTAGCACAGATCTGTCCAGAGGAGATTCCAACTGCTGAAATATCTCTATGTTGTGGCGCAATTCATCGTGCAACAGCTGAAATGCAGTACATGTAGGCCAATAACTAAACTAACAAATAAAGAAACATGGTCTCAAGCTCTGTGAAACTATCTATAATACGGTCACTGTGATGGGTGGGACCCGAACCGGCTAGCTGTCATGATCAAGAGGGAAGTTGTGTGCCTGAGGTCATCCAGGTGGGTAGTCAAATGGTTAAGGCACTCGCCTGAAACGCGAGAGGTCCACGGTTCGATTCTAATGCCGCGAGGTGAACGGAGGCCGCAACCCCTAGGGGAAGGGAAAACAGTCCATTGGGGCAGCGGGGCTCGAACCCGTACCTTTGGCTTACAAGGGCAATGCTCCACCGATTGAGCTATGTCGTCGGACAAGAGTTGCCCCGCAAAGTGCCTGCTATGTACCCACATACGCAGGGTCACTGATCCGTCACCCGTTAGGTTCAGTCGAGAAGGAAAATTTGCCAGACCAGTGGCCCGTTACAGCTTCGCAGTAAAATCCTTTGCAGATCTGGCAACCCTTTTGCAAAGTCTGGCCACCCTTTTGCAGATCTGGCAACCCTGTTGTAGATCGTGATCTGTCAACATATTATGCATCTGGCAACCATTTTGGGCAGTTGGCAAAAAGTAGTATATCTGGCAACCCTATCACAGAGTTGGCAACCCGATGGCAGATCTGGCAACCCTTTTCCCGCATAGATCTGACAACCCTTTTGCAGGTTTGGCAACCTTTTACGCATTTAGCAATCTGGCAACCCTTTTGCAGATCTGGCAACCCTTTTGCGCAGTTAGCAATCTGGCAACCCTTTTGCAGATCCGGCAAACCTTTAGCGCATCTCGCGTTTTAGTCTCGTGTGCACTGTCGGGCGTGACCATTTGGAAACGCTGGCTTGAAAACCTGCGTCGTTTGGTTTCTGCGGCATTTAGTACTAAAATATCGATTATCGATCGATTATTGGTGATCGGCTGATCAGATCAAAAAAAAATCGCAGGCTTTCTGGCGTTCTCGGGGCCATAAGCGCTTGAAAGAGCCCTGGATGGATGCTGTAGCTTCAAAATTGAGTGAGTCATGAGTGAATCTGCGCGCTTTTAGTACTAAAATATCGATTATCGATCGATTATTGACGATCGGCTGATCAGATCAAAAATCGAAGGCCTTCCTGGCGCCCTTGGGCTTATAAGCTTTCGAATGAGCCATTGGTGAACGCTGTAGCTGCAAAACTGAGCGAGTTTATCGCATCACAGACAGACAGACACACACACATCAGCCCTATTTGTTAGTAGATGTGCCAGGGAATCGAACCCTGGACCTCTCGCGTTCCAGGCGAGCGCCTCAACCACTTGACTACACATCCGGATGCCCTCAGTCACACAATTTCCCCTTTTGATCATGACAACTTCAGGCACCTCACCACATCTAACCTTTGTCAGCTCTGAGCTCTTCTCTTCCTTGATGAGATTGCTGAGATTGTGCAGTTTCTCCACGGCCTCCACCTGGCGCAGGAGGCACTGGAGGTAGACGCCGGTGCCGCGACAGTAGGACTCGAGGATGAGGCCGAAGCGGGACCAGTTCAGATTGTGCGACAGCTCCGCGCGCATCAGCCAGAAGAACAGGCGGCCGATCCGGCGACTGCCCGACGCCCGTTTCAGCAGCAGACACGCCAGCTCGCTCCCCACGAACGCCTCGTATTTCAGCACCTAAGAAGGAAGAAGAAGAACGCGATACAGTTTCACCTATATGTACATGAGGTCTTACCGTATTTACCGGTACATAGCCCTATGCAAAAATTGAGAGGTCCTATATGGGGTTACGCATAGGGGGCAATGCAAGGAGCATTTTTTGTCTTGAGAGTGTCTTAGGGCATAATTGAGGTCAAAGCAAGGTTATTAACTGGTACAATACACACCCAAGCAGGCTTTTAGGCGTCTTAGCTTGGTGTGGGAGTGGCCATGGGTAGCTTATGACTAGCTTACAGGTAAGGTTCAGGTACCCTACAGTACATAATATGGGTCCATACATACATAGGGAAGGAGGAGGGGCTATGTACCGGTACGATACAGCTTCACCGTTGCAATACGGTATGTACAAGTTTCCGTTGCAGAAGGTTTCACGGAAGGTAATTCGGACCAGGGGCGCGGGATAGTGAACCTTTGCGGAAAATAGAAAGGCAAGCGCAGATTACTGTCCACGCTTCACAACCTCCTACTCCGTAGAGCATAAGCCGAGCTATCACGATTACGCATTAGCTTATGATATTATGATAGCTTATGGATTCTTGCCTACCTGTATGAGCGAGAGGAGATAGAGGCTGAGATGTGAGTCGGAGAGGGAGGTGTCGAGGCAACGGACGGCGAACTGGCGCACCGCCTGATCCGGATACTTGATATCCAGCAGCTCCAGCGCCGTCTCCGGCGACACGCTTCCCCACGACTCCAGCAACACGTACACCTGCAACACAATAACTCACCTTTAGCCTACCGTATATCCTATAGAGTGGTGCATGCATACACATGGGAACGGGGTTTCAATCTGAGTAGGGTATGCAGTGGGTGGGGAGGGGATACGTCCTTCTAAAATAGGTGAAAATGGGGGGGGGGGGAGGGGGAGGTTGTCGCGTCTCTTCCCCCCACCCCCGCAAAAAATGTCTCACATAGCCCCAAATGTTTCCGTACCTCTTTTAGGTAGGCTACGTACGTACACAATTACCGAATGAATTTAAGAGGCCGTACGTACTGTACCTACGCATTCTACACCAAACACATACCTCTGCAACCTCCTCTCTCGAAGACCACTTCACCGCATCCAATAGCCGAGGCAAGGAGTCAGGAACACTCTTGCAATAAAGCCTGATAATAATGCAATAAAATGAAGCCGATATGACACATACATACAGAACAAAATGACAGACATACGTGTGTAGGCCTACGTAAAACAGTCAAAATACTATCACAACTTCTACGTATTTGTACAAACTATAATACCGTAGTTTCCACATGCTCTCCTTCTCATTCTCGGTGAGTTCATGCAAGGGATCGCGAGAAACAATACGCTCCACTGTTCGCTTATCAGTTTCAGTCACTTCCTGCAATCAACAAGACAAACGTAAACCTACTCTCTATCTGGGTACATTACTCTTCAGACAACTTACGTAGTACGTACTACATAACAGACACGCTAAGTACAAAAATCTACAGCTTCCCGTCCATCGCATAGTAGTAGGGTACTTTGGGGTAAACCCGGCCATCTAAGCTCCTTTGAACTTGCTGTTTCAGCAAATGACGCATCGGCTAGCTCGTTTGAAAGAGGAGCGTTCAAGAAATCGATTGACATCCATGCTTGTCTCAATCGGTCCATTGGTTGCTGAGATATGCATCCCTGAAACTTACGTGGCCGGAATTATTCCATGGCCAGTTTTACCCCAAAGTACCCTACCTACCTCGGACGGAGTAGGCGCCTTTTCCGGATTGTTTTTCGACTGCTTCCAAACGCGAAGGAACTTGTTCACGTAGTCGCGTATCTGTTCCTTGGGCGGAAAGACCACCGGTCGCTCCATCTGCTTGAAACTCAGCTCCAGTTTGGGCGTGTCCCGGTCGGGATTACTGCCGTTATGGCCGAGGGGGTTGAAGAAGCCTTCGAAGCCTTTCGGGTAGTTCCACAGGTGCAGACTGAGCGAGTAGTCGAGCAGGCGATCGCGAAAATCCAGCAGACGTAGATTGGCCCAGGCCAACGGCCAATGTTCCTTCAAATAGGATACAGAGACATGTAGTTTTGTAGTACGTATGTAGGCCTACAGTAGTGTAATGTGGGGTAAACCCGGCCATCTAGAACTGAAGGCCATTCCTTCTGCGTGGGTGTCCGGGCTTACCCCATCAATAAAACCGGTCGGGTTTACCTCCATGACACCCTACTCCGTAATCACTACTTGAGTAATCCCGTGTCCGGGTTTACCCCACAGTACCCTAATGTAAGGAAGGTAAAGAGGAAGGAAGGAGAGACGAAAAGGGAAAGAGCTGAAGCTGAGTACTCACCTGTTTCTCCGAGACGCGCGTCTTTCGCGTTTTGACAGAGCAGAGACAGAAGCACACCTGGGCTGCATGTGGAATGTCCGGAACGTAGAGATCAGTAAACTCCAGCACCTGAAAGTAACCTGTGCAGTCACATACGAGATTGTATCTGTTTTAACTGCAACCATTCACGCATGCATCACATTACACTCGTTGATTACAAATACATATAGGCCTACAGTACACACATTTATTTACTGTACCTGGTCCCATCTGGGATTTGTCGGTCGAACTTTATTTGTGTCCTGAGCTGCCAACTGTTCTGGACCGTGGTACACACCAACCTTCACGTAGATCTAAAGCAAACTAGCAAACATTATGGACACCATCTACATGCATGTACCCCTTCCCTTCTTTGACATAATCAGATAGTAGTGACAGTAGGAACTTATGTAGAAAGGTACTATAGTTGCTTGGTGATCGTTGTATCGAAATCATCATCCCTGGCGGTTGTTGTACATTTGCCGCATTGCCCCATCGTCCTTCCAAATTGAATGAAGTGTACAGGTAGGTATACAGGTGGCCCGAATTACCCCCTGCCCAGTCGGTCCAAATTACCCCCCCCCAACCATCCTGAGCTACACTACATAAGTATAGTACGTTCCTACCGTACGTAACGTATACAAACATACTGTACCTGGTCCACATCCGTGATATTGATGTAGCTGGCGTGCTGGACTTTGAGCGTGAAGAAGCCGTTCACCTCCCACAGCGTCATGGTGTCCGTCTGGTCGCCCTGTTGCTGCATCGCCGTCGCCAAACTGCCCAGTTTCTTCCGGAGTAGCCCCGGCTCCACCGGTGGACCGCCCAGACCTTTGAGCACCTCCCCCCGCCACATCAGCATCAGCTGCGGATCCTGGCCTTGACGCATGCATTCCTGGATGTACTGAAACAGAACAGAATGTAAAGCAGGTGGTAGTGTGGTGTTGAAGCAAGAAAATGGTAAAACGCCTCATGCACTTCACGCAATAAAAGTCTTGCCGCGCGCGATTTCCAAAACCTCCGCATTTCTCTCAATGGTAATTCGCATTCCACACACGTGGTGAGTAAACACTCACTGTGAACTGATGGTGAGTATTAACTTGAGTTTTGTTTTTAATACGGAGTTTTCTCACTTGTACCAATGCGCGAAATTTTCTCACGTGTTCACACAGTGGTTAGTGGCAACAACTCACGTTGAATTATTCACCGTTGTCGCTATGCTTCCAAAAGATATAACTACGTACACTGCAGCGATTTCACAGCGTTTTTACTCACCACCTGTGCGTAGCACACAAATGGACCGGCCATGGAGATTCATAGGTGTTCGCGAGCTGACCTCTCTGTATTACTTTTTTCAGTGCAAATTCTTCCCTTCCCCATTGCCGTTCAAAAATGCACTAAAAAGGGTTTAACCGATACTGAATATGCCTGCCAACTCCATTCATTGGTGATCACGCGTGAGCACGAAAAAAAGAAGCTTCATTACTGAAGGTGATCATGCGTGAGCACTTATGAGCACCTGAGCTCATAAAAGTTGACCGAAGTGCTCACGTGTGATCACCTTCAGTACTGGAGGCTTCTTCTTTTCGTGCTCACGCGTGATCACCAATGAATGGAGTTGGCAGGCATATTCAGTACTGGTTAAGAAAGGTTTTCTGTAGCGGTTGCATAGTACGTGGAAGGGGGGTACTTTTTGTAAATCGAGATAATATGCCTATCGGATTCCCCATCAAAAACTGCATATGTAGATGAAGTTTTAGGAAAAAATTTGTTCAGGCATCATCGAGATATTCATGGGTAAAGGTGGGCAGGTCGCATTTTTGCCGTTTTTCAACGTTTTTAGCCATATTTCAGCAACCGCAGGGCTTAGAGGGCTACAATTTGGCGTGCGAAAAGATCCCATAGGGACCCAAGTCTGGACCAATTTTGAGCCCAATCGGCCACCTGTGTGGCGAGATATAGCGTCACAAAGTGCATTTCTGTATATTTTGCACCTGTTGCAAATTTAGTTTTTTGAATACCACGGCGCGAATACATGCCCTGCACGGGGTAAAATTTTGACAGCAAGTAGAGAAGGGTTAGGCCTAAAAACTTTAGTACTACCGCAAAAAATCTCTATAATTGGAATTGGGACTACAGTCCTCTCGAATAGTGAAAAATACAGCAAAAATTTTCCCGCCTTTTTTATTTTTCAAGATAAATGAGCAATACCACTGAAATTTTTTCCTCGTAAGTAGCCTATCTTATGTAGAATTTGATGTAGATTTCAGAAATAAAATTCTTTCTACCAAAAAATTTAACCCCTAGCATATAATTTTGCAAAAGTAATATATTTTTGTGAATTTTTGGATGAGGGTTAAATTTTTTGGAAAAGCAATTTTATTTTTTAAATCTACATAAAATTCTACATAAGATAGGCTACTTACGATGAAAATGTTTCAGTTGCATTGCTCATTTATCTTGAAAAATAAAAAAGGCGGGAAAATTTTTGCTGCATTTTTCACTATTCGAGAGGACTGTAGTCCCAATTCCAATTATAGAGATTTTTTGCGGTAGTACTAAAGTTTTTAGGCCTAACCCTTCTCTACTTGCTGTCAAAATTTTACCCCGTGCAGGGCATGTATTCGCGCCGTGGTATTCAAAAAACTAAATTTGCAACAGGTGCAAAATATACAGAAATGCACTTTGTGACGCTATATCTCGCCACACAGGTGGCCGATTGGGCTCAAAATTGGTCCAGACTTGGGTCCCTAGGGGATCTTTTCGCACGCCAAATTGTAGCCCTCTAAGCCCTGCGGTTGCTGAAATATGGCTAAAAACGTTGAAAAACGGCAAAAATGCGACCTGCCCACCTTTACCCATGAATATCTCGATGATGCCTGAACAAATTTTTTCCTAAAACTTCATCAACATATGCAGTTTTTGATGGGGAATCCGATAGGCATATTATCTCGATTCACAAAAAGTACCCCCCTTCCGCCTATACCACAGGCTACTCTCAATCCTTACAGAAAACGTCTCTTAAAAATATAGAGTCAGCTCGCGACCACCCACCCATAACTAATTCTTGCCCACCTGGTCCATATACCTATGTACGTATGTACGTACCTTGAACCTGTACAAAGGCGCCGCCTCATCCAAGTACAGTTGTGCACCTACCTTGAACCTGTACAAAGGCGCCGCCTCATCCAAGTACAGTTGTGCACCTACCTTGAACCTGTACAAAGGCGCCGCCTCATCCAAGTACAGTTGTGCACCTACCTTGAACCTGTACAAAGGCGCCGCCTCATCCAAGTACAGTTGTGCACCTACCTTGAACCTGTACAAAGGCGCCGCCTCATCCAAGTACAGTTGTGCACCTACCTTGAACCTGTACAAAGGCGCCGCCTCATCCAAGTACAGTTGTGCACCTACCTTGAACCTGTACAAAGGCGCCGCCTCATCCAAGTACAGTTGTGCACCTACCTTGAACCTGTACAAAGGCGCCGCCTCATCCAAGTACAGTTGTGCACCTACCTTGAACCTGTACAAAGGCGCCGCCTCATCCAAGTACAGTTGTGCACCTACCTTGAACCTGTACAAAGGCGCCGCCTCATCCAAGTACAGTTGTGCACCTACCTTGAACCTGTACAAAGGCGCCGCCTCATCCAAGTACAGTTGTGCACCTACCTTGAACCTGTACAAAGGCGCCGCCTCATCCAAGTACAGTTGTGCACCTACCTTGAACCTGTACAAAGGCGCCGCCTCATCCAAGTACAGTTGTGCACCTACCTTGAACCTGTACAAAGGCGCCGCCTCATCCAAGTACAGTTGTGCACCTACCTTGAACCTGTACAAAGGCGCCGCCTCATCCAAGTACAGTTGTGCACCTACCTTGAACCTGTACAAAGGCGCCGCCTCATCCAAGTACAGTTGTGCACCTACCTTGAACCTGTACAAAGGCGCCGCCTCATCCAAGTACAGCTGTGCACCTACCTTGAACCTATACAGCGGCGCCGCCTCATGGCCCGTTCACAACGAACGCTCAACGCTGGCGTCGACGCTGCGTCAACGCCGGCGTTAGCGCTGCGTCAACGCCGAACGCTAACGTCGATATCGACGTTCAACGCCGAACGCAGAGGTTAGCGTTCAACGCAGAGGTTAGCGTTCAACATTGGGAACAATGCAGATCTCCTCTATTTTACTTTGATAATAACACCGTCATGATTGCAACATACGTACGACGTATTTCGACAAGTATATGATGATGTTTGCTGCAAATTATCTCGATCGCCAAATCTGCGTCGAACGCTGACATCTGCGTTGAACGCTAACCTCTGCGTTGAACGCTAACCTCTGCGTTGAACGCTAACTTCAGCGTTGGCGTTGACGCAGCGCTAACGCCAGCGTTGACGCTGCGTCAACGCCAGCGTAGAGCGTTCGTTGTGAACGGGCCATCATCCAAGTACAGTTGTGCACCTACCTTGAACCTGTACAAAGGCGCCGCCTCATCCAAGTAGAGCTGTGCGCCGGCGACCTTGAGGAGGTACTGGCGGGCGGCATCGGGCGTCGCCTCCGCCACCTCCTCCAGCGGCAGGCGGGTGGCGGAGGAGAGTTTGCGGGTGCGCCGGCGAATCGTCTCCCCGATCAGCTCCTTCGGCGTCAGGCGCGTGGGACAGCGCAGCGTGGTCTTCTGCGCCCCCGCCCCAGCCTCCCAGCTCATCCACAGGCACACGTTGATCTCGTCTGGAAGAAGCGGCAGAAAAAGCAGGGTTAAAACACTCGTCTGCAAGGGAAGGGATAGGGTCTGGATCAGGGTCAGGTCAGGTCTGGATCAGGGTCTGGTCTCGTCTGGATAAGGGGCAGAAAAGCAAGGTGAAAGATGAAAGAATGCAGGTGGTACAAAGAGAATACGGTAGGTAGGGTAGGTATGTATGGTAGGGTAGCGTGGGGCAAAACTGTCCGTGAGGCAAATCCGTCCAAGCTATGGCGGTTTTACCCCCATGGCTAGATGGGACTTGTTACACGTGTCCGTGAGGCAAATCCGTTCAATTTATGGCGATTTTAGCTCCCGAAAATGTATCTGGGCATACTTTTGCCTTTGTTTCATCGTTCCTCGCCATAATAATTCCAAAAATATATTTTCCCTGTATAGAGGGGTTATATATTTTTGATAATTCTTTGAAACAATCTTGGCTAGATGGGGTTTGTTATACGGATACGGATAAAGACATCCTTTTCAAATTAGCGCAATGCGCTTATAGGTAGCAAGTAGCGTAGGCTAAGCCATCCCGGAAGCCATCGTCCAAGAACACAGCTATTGATTCATTCGTTTTCGACTTAGTTGTTCCGTTGGGCTATTTCAAATTAAATTTACAAAACAGCGCGTTCATTTCAGAGCCGTTGAATTTCCGGTTGGACTAAGAAACACTTCTATGCACCGCTCTCTTTACCAGGTAGCTGCCTGTGTTGAATATCTTCCAGGGTGAGTAGGACGTCGGAGGGGAAGGAGTACATGTCGACGCCCTCTTCGGTGGTGGTTCGCTCAGCCACCGCCTTCTCTACTACTTCCATGAACGTGACGCGAGCCTGTAGAAGCTCCTCATCGCGAGAATCTTCCAGCTCACTCAGCGGATGACCCACTGCCAAACCTGCACATAGACAGACAGACATGAACCTGCAGCACGTACTGTTAGTCGCTACCTGCGCTAAGAATTACACGGGTGGGTCGCGAGCAGTGCAGTTTTCGATCGGTGTCGGGAGCTGGCTGGCGGGGTTATCAACCACCGATCAAAAAACGCACAAAAAACAAAGGGGCCACCTTGCGAACACATTCATAAGTCTTAGCGCAAGTAGCGAATATTCGAAGAGAGGAACCAAAACCATCGCTGCTGGACATAAAGGATATAAACGCGTTTCCTTTTCACAAGCGAGAACAAAGAACAACAACTCACCAATTTCCCTGGCGAGCTGTTTCTCCGCCCTGTTTCCCACCGGTTCCAGGACGCGAAACACCGGGACGAACAGATGCACGTCGCAGAGACGACGAGACTCATCGTACAGCTCCTCCACCCCGCCCCCACCCCCGTTCACCGTCACGAAAATGTAGTTGGACGGAGACAGCAGTAGAGAGAAGAGGGCTTGTCTGAGAACAGAAGGAAGCAATGAAAACATATGGATCAATCGCCAGTATCATACGCCCGTAAATCCGTAACGTCCGTTCCGTACGTATCTAGGAGTACATTGAACCGCAAAAACGACCACACTCCTAGATACACATGGACGTATGAAGAAGGTGAACGCGGCATCACGTAGAAAAGTGAGCAAATGTGAAGCGTGAGTGGTTGCCGGCTTATTAACGAGTTTGCCAATACAAACTTTGAATCACTCTAGCGTGACGTGCCGCGTTCTCCGTATGGCGATAGCCGGGCCCAGAAAAAAGAGATAGAAATAGGAAGGAACGGGAATCGAACGCGCTACCCTCGGTCACAGCTGTGGAATGACCACGTGCCGGTCCGAGGAACAGCTGGATAAACTCGCAACTACTGTAGGTTACAAATTACGACGTACACTACTGGCCGGCCTTGGACGCTCTTGCCATACGTACGCAATACTAGCCTGCAACACTAAACTGACCCATAACATAAGCAGCTCAGGTTTCCTACAAGACAAAACGCATACGTACATGTACATACCTCTTGGCCTCTCTCCACAGATCCTCCTTCAGCATGCGCAAGGTGGTGTCCCGTGCGCAAAGCATAGGAATAAGGATGCCATTTGGCAGCAGACAATCCACCGTGAGCTCAGCGGGCATCAAATGATGACCCCACAACTCACCGGTGCCCGAAGAGGAAGGAGAGGGCGCCATTTCTACAGGGAACACATCTGCATGCACCAAGAGTACACAAGAATGAATGAATAAATACGTGTTTTTATATAGATATAGTGATGTAAGGTAAGTATATACACACGTACTGAGCATTTATTAGCTCATTCGGTCAATACAAACAAGTAAGCATCCACTGACGCACAAACGTTTATTTTGCCAAAAGTGATGACTACCTACTGTACATAATAAGAGATAATAACAAACACAGCATGATAATCTATAAACAGTACTTTTGGTACAGTACAGCAGCCACAGACAATCCAGCTAAAGTACAAATTATAATTCTAGGACCCATGTATTATTTATCTCGAGAACTACGCGACATAGAGCAAAGCGGTCAAACTTCCACGGATAACTTTAGCTCGCCTCTCCAATAAAAAAAACCGTTTGTCTCCAGCTGCTCTGTGTGTCGAGATCTCGCCAAATTTCTTCAGTACTAAAATCGCCAAATCGGGCGTGGACCATTGGGCAATTCTAAACCTCGCAAACTCCCGAAAAATCAAAATGGCAGAAATAAGCATACGTGATGAAGACGATGAAAATGCGCATCGGGCGTACAGGGTCGTAGGGTGTCGTGGTTTGCGTGGTTTAGCGTCTGCCGAAAGGTGACACGATTTCAGTGCTGAAGGAATTTGGCGAGATCTCGACACTGAGAGCAGATAGAATCAAACGGTTTTTTTTATTGGAGAGGCGAGCTAAAGTTATCCGTGGAAGTTTTGACCGCTTTGCTCTACGTCGCGTAGTTCTCGAGATAAATAATACATGGGTCCTAGAATTATAATTTGTACTATAGGTTGAAGATTGATTATGTTTCCAAAGGAGGGAGTCCGCATTTTGCCCTGAGGGCATTCGCTTCTTCTATCTCTCGCTCATAAGACGAGGCTCGCGTTCGCTTTCTTCGCTCTGCAAAAGAAATTTCAGAGAAATAGCCTAGCCTACCCCTTCCTCAAACATACCAAGAATTCATAAAACGCTTCGAACAAATTTTTGCTCGTACATCTTCCTCAAACTCAAATATACCAAGACTTCATAAAATGTTTCTAATTTTTGCTCGTACATAAACATAGTAGGGACATAGAACTTATACAGCGCATAACCACGCATTTCTGCTGCATCTGAAGCACTATTCGAGCATGCAATCGATCCCTAACACATACCGCGCAAAGTCGTCACTGTTCTCAACAAGTCGCTCAGCTGTTGTCGATTTGTTGTCCGTTAGTTGACGACGAATATTATTCGTGTTGTTGGTTTGTTACCCACACAAACCGGCAACACCCACATATTCGTAAACAAACGGACAACAAACCGACAACAGTTGAGCGACTTGTTGACAACAACGACGCCTGTGTGCGGAATGTGTTAAACAGAAAATAAGCCTTACCAGGACTGCGTTCCTCCCTTTTCTTCCTTTCTCCCACCGGACTCCTACCTTTTCGCCTCAGTTTCACTTTCTTCGACTCTCCTTCTTTTTTCTCTTTCTCTTTCTCCTTATCTTTCTCTTCATCGTCGCTGCTGCTAGAAGAAGAGAGATTGTCCAAATCCTCCTCCAACGCACTCACTCTTGGTTCCAACTCGCCCGTATCCTCAAGAATACCGCGTTTCTACAAGAAACAAAGAATGGATAAGCATGGAAGAATGCGCCACTCATCAGATCACGAAAATAAATAGTACGGGTGGGTAAAGTGAAAAATAGGTCAACATGAAGAGCTCAGATAAATTTATCATAATCAGAGATAGCCTAGGTGCTGTCATACGAACGAGACTTATGGTTGACAATCGTCATTGCTCTTCAAAAATATACTTAGTAGGTTGTATTGTAGAAGAAAAGGCAAAAAGGAAGTACATAACAGCAAAACATACCAATATGCATGGTTGTCTTACCTGTAATCGAGGCATTTGAATATCGCAGACCCGTTCCTCGTGCAGTAATTTGTCCACAAATTCATCCAAATGCACTAGTTCAAAGCCTGAAACAAAGAAAGAAAAAATGAATGAATAAAATCAAAGGCATTTTACGTAGCTTTTGTAATATCAGGAGTAATATAAAAGGGGGAGTGACAAACGGCCGCTTCCATACAAACGGCTGATTTTCACATGCGAAGTTCGAAGCATTCCAGCGGCCGCAGAGAAATAAAACTGGCACCATTGAATGCGCCGATTCTTCTTCTTTCAAATGGTGCCAGCTTCGTTGAGGTCCGAGGACTCCTTCCATTTTATTTTTAGCGGGAAGTAGAGGGTACGTTTGAACCTCAATTTTTTCTTGGGGAATGCTCTGGACGGGTATCGCCAGATCTGGCGATGATCGCCAGATCTGGCGATCACGCTGCTTTCGCAAACCAGCCAGCGTGTATCGCCAGATCTGGCGATGATCGCCAGATCTGGCGATCCTCGCAGCGTGCTCGCCAGATCTGGCGATACTGATCGCCAGATCTGGCGATGATCGCCAGATCTGGCGATCACATTGCTCTGTCTTTTACCAGGTAGCGTGTATCGCCAGATCTGGCGATGATCGCCAGATCTGGCGAGCACGCTGCGAGGATCGCCAGATCTGGCGATCATCGCCAGATCTGGCGATACACGCTGGCTGGTTTGCGAAAGCAGCGTGATCGCCAGATCTGGCGATCATCGCCAGATCTGGCGATACCCGTCCAGAGCATTCCCCAAGAAAAAATTGAGGTTCAAAAGTACCCTCTACTTCCCGCTAAAAATAAAATGGAAGGAGTCCTCGGACCTCAACGAAGCTGGCACCATTTGAAAGAAGAAGAATCGGCGCATTCAATGGTGCCAGTTTTATTTCTCTACGGCCGCTGGAATGCTTTGAACTTTGCGTGTGAAAATCAGCCGTTTGTATGGAAGCGGCCGTTTGTCACTCCCCCTTTTATATTACTCCTGGTAATATGTATATACATAACAAACAAGAGTACTCTTTACTTTACGTTGCCTGGCTGTTTCCTACTTACGTGCATCTTTGTTCATAATGCGCAACTTCCTGTAGTCATTGTAAAGCGGCTCCAAATATTTGTACACGTCCAAAGATGAGCCAGTCAACCGCAAGTACATCGCACCCAATGCACGAATGTACCTAAACAATTAGAAAACAACATGAAGGGTAACGTGGGCAAACTCCGACCGGGTGGGTTTATTGGCGGGGTAAACCTGGCCATCCCAGGTAGAAAGAACGGCTTTCAGCACTAGGTGGTCGAATTTATTCTGTTGCCTGGTTGGTCTACCCTGCGCTACAATACTGAACGTTGCACGTGTAGTCAGTGGGACGATCAAGACCGTGCTTGACAATTTTGCCGCTCCCGTGGCATTTTAGTAAATCTGGCATTTCTATACAAGAATAGCAACCGGCTTTTCGACCCTTTTTCAAACACTCTTGCTATTCTTGTATAGAAATGCCAGATTTACTAAGATTGCTACGGGAGCGCGAAAATTGTCAAGCACGGTCTTGATCGTCCCGGTGACTATACACACATATAGGCATACAAAACAAAAAACAACACAAACTAAAGCATGATTTTTACTTGTATTCCTCCTGTCTGATGAACTCAATTATTATGTCCTTGTCTGGCTGAATTTGAAGCATTTTTAAGACCAAACACATGAACGGTGTCGCTTTGATGTTGGCTCCATACACTCCACCAATGTAGCGTAAATCCATCCCCTTATCAACAACCAATTCCGCTAAAAGAAAAAGACAGCAATGTAAACTATAGAGTGTAAACGGAGTCAAAACAAGAGAAAACGAAGAGCAAAAACAAGAACGCAATGACTCAAGCAGTAGGTACCTGACAAAGCGAAACACTCTTCCTTCCAGTATTTTGAATCATAGATCCTATGTCGAATAATTTTCTCAACCAGATACTGCGGATTTGTTCCCTTGATTGTCGCGGCTCCTTTTACTGTTCGATTGGCCATTGTTCACACTTTTGCACTTCGCTTCGCCTTCGTCTCGTTCCGTTTCGTTCGTTTCGGATTTTGTTTCTTTTTGTTTTTGATTTTTCTTTTTCGGGCGTAACTCTTGGTTGCAGTTGTCGTATAACGTGAAGTTTAGAAATGCGCAAAATTTACCATGAATCCATGGACATTTGTGCAATTCGCAATTAAACTTACGCCCGAATTTGTAAAAGAAATTATTGCCACTTTTATTTTCGGCTAAAACGGGTTCACTTCTCTTCTCAATTTTCTCAAGATCACGTGAATATTCTCCATAAAGTAGTAACAAGACTACATAAGGGAAGAGAGACTATGCCAGCTAGTATTGGCTTCGTGTTTCATGCTACGGCCGTTTTGGTCCCAATCGGGGGCCCGGGGCCCCCGATCGGGGGCCCCTATAAAATGCATTCAAAAGTAGAGATGTTTTTCTTTTCGTTTTCTTTTCTTTCTTTCTTTTCACACACGGGGCCCCCGATCGGGGGCCCTGGGCCCCCAATCGGGGGCCCCTATCTCTATTTTACGTCGATCTACGGGGGCCCCCGATCGGGGGCCCCGGGCCCCCGATTGGGACCAAAACGGCCGTAGCATGGAACACGAAGCCAATACGAGCTGGCATAGTCTCTCTTACCTTATGTAGTCTTGGTAGTAACAAACAACGGTAAGAATTATCACCACGTCAACATCAACAATACCTGTTGCACAATGTTGCATTTCCCCAATAAATTACTATTATTATTGCTTATCTTTTTTCCTCAAAATGTACACTGTACCTAGTGCAACAGCCGCCATCGTAAATACAAAGGTACACAGGGCAACAAGCAGACCAAATCCTGCCACAGTGAGGCAAACTCTTGGCCGAACTTCCATTATTTTCTTGTAATGGTCGAATCTATGCTGAGCAGGTTCGGTTGAGTTCTCTTCACCCTTCCCATTCACCTTATTTTCTAGCTGCATCAACTCTGAAACAGATTATCAAGAATTGAAAAAGCGCCTTTTAGTCTCCAGGAAGAAGAAAATGTTTTATTGAGTACCGTCAGACTTGATATCCTCATCCAAATCTACAACTGTCAGTCGCTGAGCGTGCAAATGCCATTCGTTTGGCTTCTCATCCTGAGCATTTTGAAATACTGGCAAGCTTCGGTTGACAGATTCAATCACTAATTCGCGCTTCACTCGCGTGTAATTGCACAGAGGAGGCTAAAATGAAAGCAATAGCGCTCAATTCGACTCAACTGGTTTTCAGTGTTTGTTGCAATAAAATTGGTAATCTTTTCTCACCGTAATGCCATCGCACGCTCCGTCCACCTTGACACAAATGGTAATGGCACATTGGAAATCCACGACTGCTCTATCTGCAAACTTGAACACGTGCGATTCCACGAAGGCTAACATTCCGCCTTGCAGGTAGTTCAGATCGGCCAAAGCAAAGCGATCGTTTGAGCAGCTGAAAAGAAATTTGACTCAAATGATCACTATTGTCACGATCACAAAACAAGCAGAAACTGTAAGTCATTCATTTGTTTCTTACCCTCGTTGGTTGACAAGTTGAACGGTTTGTCCCTGTCCATCATTGACATAACAGTCATGGACGAGCATGCCAAAAGCTGCTAAAATTACCACAAAAAGTTTCACCCACGGTCACGACCCACTGGCCCATCCTTTCAGTTCATCCGAGCCAAACATGGTGTAGCAAGCAGGATGTGTACACTGTAGATTGGCGTCAGTTGTACATTCCCATCTGTGAAAAACTTTGTCGCCGACTCGCGAGAAGCGGACTTGGGCCCCTTCTGGATCTCCTCTGCGAATGCTGTAGCGACAGGTCGGCATCGCTGCCTGAGCGATCAACTCCGTTGTAGGCGGCATGCTCACATCGATCGCCGAAGTCACCTTTTAAAGACAAACAACACCACCGCTCGCTCAGTAATATAGCGAGAAATATCTACACAATGGCGCAAGGGAGAGTAATATAGCGCAGTAATATAGCGAGAAATATCTACACAATGGCGCAAGGCGCTAAGAGAAAGGGTGTGTTTGTACAGTTTTGTCCACTTCCATGTAGAAGCACCGAATCTGGTAGGCTTTGTCCACCTTGGTCAGGAAATAGTCATGGAAACTGACTACGGTTGTGAAAGAGATGGTGACCCCTGGAGGGTTGAGCTGAAAACACATCAGACTTCAGTGATCAGCCAATTCAACAATGAAGGGAAAAATTTTAATACTGCATGCAAACAACTTCAAATTAGAGGAAACAGATAGGATAGCTGCTTACACTTCTCTCTCGCTTCATGTTGCAAGTATTCATGAAGACTGTCAGATGCGCCTCTCTGGAACCCTGTGGAGGCGGGAAGCCTGGTCCTGGAGCGTAGCCAGGCGCTTGTCGCTGCTTCCTCCGGTGCCTATATCCCCTGCTGCCGTACGTCTGCTGAGTCTGTGCATTGTAGGTATTGTAATCGATGGTAGTTTTGGCGCACACAGGACAAGGCGGGCATTCCAGTGGTCTGTGCGTGCTGAACGGTGTTGTCTCTAGGCTAGACGAGGTGGTAGCAGCTCCGAAACTGCGCGAACACTCCGCTTTGCCGTACTCCCCCTTAACGTACACCTTGCCTTGGAAGGGATTGCGAGTTTTCACCCAGAAGCTGATCTTCTCAGTTCCGCACGCTATGGTAGGATGATCTGGAATTGCAAAACAATGACAAAGGCGGGTGCCACAATTTTACTGTCCCCTCTATTCTGTAACATGCGCTTGTTTGTTTGCTAAAGTTCATGCACGTGAACACATAAGAAAAGCGAGGAAGAAGATGAGTGAGAGCCCTCTTGAGCATTGTCACTCTTTCGAGTGCATGCATGCCTGCCTACCCTTTCGTAAATAATTTCTCATCATCGGGTGCCGTGCCGTCCGTAAAAGTGGGCATTCAAGGCTAAGCAAACAATAAGCCACAGCCTCTGTGCAGAAAAGGGCGGCAAAAGGTCAACCGCAACCCTCCCTATTGGAATGCTCAGGGGTGTGTAGTGTACGTATGTACGTAGGTATCGGTATCATGCATATGTATGTAGTAGGTACGTAGGGTACTGTGGGGTAACCCCGGACTCGGGGTAAACCCGAACACCTAAGGACCTAATCTTTTCTCAACTTGCCGCTTCAGCAATTATTGAACAAGGTGGCTCATTTGAAATAGGAGAGTTCAAGGAATCGATTGGTAGAATACTTGTCTCAAATCGGTCGTATGGTTGCTGAGATATACTAGGTGTCCGTCCGGGTTTACCCCCTGTGTCCGGGTTTACCCCACAGTACCATCCTTGGGTTAGATAGATAGGCTGAAGTGAAAATGTCCAGCGGGTTGCACGTCTGCGATCTCAGACACCGCAAATTGCCCATGCAGGGACCGATTTATTGCGTCCAACCCGCTAATGATATTACACTTCTTTCAAAGGAACTCCCGCCGCGTCCGACCCCCTAATAAAGAAAAGAAAGTTGTCACTTACCCACGACACCATTGTCAATCTCTACGGCACGTCCCAGCTCAAACCACTGAAACAACAGACATCATAAATCATGACAATAATGTGCGATGTACACCTATGACTGTAGGACTTCATCATGACTACAGCTGGTATTACGGGACAAAGAAAATCTATTGCTCTTTCCTGCGAAATTTTGCTAAAAAATTACTCTGAGTCTGAACACTGTCTAATGTGTACTACCTACGTTATGTGTGCGTGTCACTTTGCACTGAGACCTTGAAGAAGACCCCTGCTGAACAAAAGACACCTTTAGACGTCGTGCCATAAGAAAAGGGGACGATTTTGTACCGAAGAATGGGGGACAATTAGCATTTTTTGCTCCCGTCATCACAATGGGCTGGATGCCCATTATCCCATTAGGACCACAGGTCTTGAACTGTGTCCGTCATATGGATATCGTTTGGTCGGGTTTGTAAGGCACGACACATGTATGTCAGGGGTATATGGTGACCCAAAATTTTTGGGGAGGAAAATTTAGGAGAGGGAGGACATGCCCCCCAGAAAAATTTTTCACTTGTACACCCAAAATAATGCATTTCCCAACCTCCTGAGACCATTCAGGCATAAATATTTTTATCACTAAAACAACATTGCATTTCGCTTTTCTGGCAGTCACAGATGGACATAACAAGCAATAAACGTACATACAGTATGTACGCACATATCGTATGTACCAATATGTATGTAATGGAAAGGAGATAGAGTGTGTAACCACAGGTAAGGCCAAAAATCGCGTTTTTACGCAGTCTTACACCATTGCACTCCTACGAAGAAATATTTGTCGCAAAATTGGGTTGAAAATTTTCCTCCCCTGGCCACAAAATTTTGGGGAGGAGAACCCTGAACTGGGGAGGAATACCTCCCTTTCCCACTACGACCATATACCCCTGTATGTTATGTACGTATGTACGTACAGTATATCCTTTCCTACTTCCTTATACACACTGCAGTGCACACAATCCGTGCTGACAAATTTTTTCTTGGAAAATATACATGTGGTTCTTCATGACTGAAGAATTATGTATTGCTATTTTATGCCGTCATCAGAAAAAAGTTATTTTTGCGATCATGCTTTTTTTGGGTTGCTTTTGCTACCGAATAATTTTTATGGGGCGGTATCGATCGACTTTCAATGAAGTTGGGTCAAATTTTGAAATAAAGTAGAGAGTTATGAACAAAATCCCAGTCCGCCATAAAATCGACACACTTTTGCTCCACGAACCACCAGACGCAGGAAGAGGAATATGCGACCAGCGGACGGATTTCACGGATCAGACAAAAATCCACACATGCCGACAATACAAAAGGTACATATGGATAAGCGTATTGAGCCGAACGATAAAGTCGATAGGGAATGACTTTTTGTGTTCGTCTCTAGAACACACAACAGTACACCACCTTCCGCACATATACGTAGGTAGCAGGTGAGTGAAGTCAACATTACTTTTATTACTCCCTTAAATTTCTGCGGTTGGTATGTACGCAGTACTGATACCGAATGTATCCAGATCGTGAAAAATTTGCAGTCAGGTTTTCTGTCCGAAAAACATCAAACAAATAACACCCGTGGACCAATTCGGCTCTCTTGACTTTGAATTGCTAAAGCACCTGTTGCTGTTCCCTCATTTCCTGCCGTTATTTTTGTCAGTTTCCCTCAAAAAATGCGATGGCCAGACGGTGTGACGGCCCGAAAATTAAATCGACATCTGTGACAACGAACCGAGAAAGGTGAAATGAAATCTGCCAAGAAAAGGGCGAAGTGCGCCCGATACATTCATGTTATGGATGGGTCGGTAAAAGATCACGCATTTGGGGGATGATCTGGGCAAAAAAGTAATTGTTTTGACCGACCCAAGGTTGCAGGAGTTTCTTGCACAGCGGATAACCTGGCTCTGACATTTCCGAGCGATTGCTCCTCCCAGCGGCATACACGTGTCCATGGATGCGTTATGCATAAAAATATGCCTTTTCCCTACAGGGCGAGACACACAACGGGAAATTTGATTTTTATTTTGAGGGTTCAAAATTTACGGCCCACAACATTGCTAATCAATCGGGCAAATGGCTGATATTTTGGAGGCCCTGATAGAGAAAATGACTGAGAACGAGAAACATTACAGTACCCTACATTAATTATTACACGTACACACACATTACCTGCAGCAGCAGTATTAGCGATGACTGGACCAACGCCAATGATATCTGAAGCAGATCCATTAGCCACTAATTCCTCACAGCCAGCTAGAGTGCCTCTTCGAAGCAGAAACCGCCACCCAAAACATATTCTCAAATAATTTTGTCACCCTTGCAACCCTCACTCAAGACGTAATCTCTCTTTCAGTGGGGGTCCAAACTGTGGCATAAATCCAATAAGTCGTAATTTTGAGTCCGAGATCAGATCATTGCTTCGGGCGCAACGGCGCCGTTTTTCTTCTGCAGGCAATTCGCGATTCCTTGGACTTCATGAGGCGGAACGACAAAAGAGAAGAAGAAATGACCCGAAGCGCATCGGACTTCCACTCTTCCATCGAACAGAGAAGGGACTGTTGCAACAAACAACCTTCAACGACCAGCAGAATTATCGCCTACTCTCCCCAGTCAATCAGCCATATCATTCTCAAAAGTTTGTCGCGTTTGCTATCCGGTTGATAATGTTAGCGATAACACACTCCTGCTGGTTGTTCGTCCGTTTGGGTCAGTTGAGCGCAACTCAAGTGATTCAATAATTCAATAAGCCGATGATACAATGCTGAAAGTTATGACAGTACCGTAAACCGCAGCAGCACGTACTGTACGTAGTAGGCCTAATTCAAAGAGCAGCAGAGGTTAAGTTCCTGGGCCAGATGGCAGATGGGAGCGTTAGGTCTGAAGCAAAAGTTACGTCATTTTGCAAGCGAAAGTCTAGCGAGTGAGAGGGAATTTGGGGACAAAATCGTGACGCCATCGGGGCGCATCGCCGGCCCAGCAGAAATTGAGTCGCACGCATTTCCCACATCGCAGGACGAGTGTGGTCATAAAATCGCCGGCGACACGTGAGAGATTTTCTGTGGAAGAGTCGACTGGTCCGTACGGCAATAAATTGTCACCACTACCGATAGGAAAGAACCTTCCTGTCTGCCCACCGAAGGAAGACTATGTTATGTACTGGACAGCGACTTGTCGTGCTACGGGTACGTGTTGCGCGAGTAGTTTCTCTATCGTTTTTCCCGCGCGCGGGACCGGACCATTATCCTTGGACACGACTGTGCATGCTATATACGTGTCTCCTCCCTCTCCCTCAATCCCGCGGGCTCATAGGTCGTTGTTAGATTTATCCATGGATCGGATGTTCTCCTTCCACGTCGGTACGGTGCGTACACATACATAAGTATTAAAAACCAACACAAAACATACACGTACGTATACCTAGATACATACGTACAGTTTGTGCATGCTCATGTAATGTCGTTGTTGTTCAGCATAAGCTGTATTCGTAGAAACCGAACCGAAGCGGTGTGACAAGAAACACGCAATGCAAACATGTTCGTACATAAGAGTCCATTGCGCATTGCAATGCAGGTGACATTTTTTCTCCGATGGTCCAATGGTTTTGACTTGAACTACAAGGCATACGGTATTTTGCGGTAATATGTATGCAGTAAATATAGGTTCGAGTTCAAAGAGGTGCGCGCAAGTTATCTCATTTGCATAAACCATGACCAAAAGGCGTGTCAGTTGGGGAGCAGCCATCTTGAAAAAGTGTGTGTCTATCTCTATGTACTTTGTTCAATGGAAGACGGCGGTGCTTGTTTTGAACTGTTTGTTTATGGATTTGAATTCTAACAATTGAATCACGGCTTCTCTGGGAAGATTCTGTGAGAAGATGTGGGGAAGATTCTGTTGGTGACGATCAGTGGTCGAGATGTATTGTATTCCTTGATCAGTCAATCAAGTGCAAGCCAGATAGGCCGAGAATAGCTTTGTACACTGCGTGACCTTCGGTAAGAAGCAGTACGTAGATTTGTGGTTTTCCTGAGGCTAGGGACCGTTCGAGAGAATCGAACTTCAGTAGGAAAGAGAGTCACAGAGTCCGCTACACCACAGGTATTAAAGGGACCACAAACGGTCCACTATTCTGGGAGAAAACAGACAGTGGACACCTGTCCAAACACCTGTCAAAACCACAAATTATTCCGCCGTATGATGCAAATGCAACTCGAACGTACAGTAAACGCTTGCTCCTCAGTATATCCCACTTCCCACGCATTGGTTCACTAAAACAGTGCTACGTACGTTGTACCTACAATATTATTGCACAACACACGAGAGCAGAACCGAGGAGGGATGTTTCAATCAGCCTGATTGACAGACAAGACCGGTAGCAAGCCAGCAGTGTATCTTCATCTTGATGATAATTATTTTACTCAAACATCGACATGACACCATATTTCCACAACGAAATGCAAAACAGCAACTGTCATGCCTATCCCATACCCCAGCATCACCGGTTTCAGCATTGACAGCCTGATAGGCCTAGGCTGAGATGGCCTAGATGCCGACAGTCTCACCTCAACTGTGTCAGGCTCAGGCCGGCTCCGCCAAAACTGCCACCAGCCCTGAGAAATGCCCCTCTTTTGACAGATTTTGGCAGCAGATAACTCATCACATGTTCCATGGGGTACAACATGCGCAGAAGGCGTTTGAACAACTTTCTTTCAGCGACAGGCATCTTCTTGGATAGCGCCATCGCAGCAAAACTGTTGGGCAACAGTTGCTCAGCCAGCTTTTCTTGAAATGTTTCAATGCATTTACATTCGCCCATAGCTCTGACCACAGCCTCTTTACGACCAAAGAAGATGAAATGACCAGCAGTGTCACTGCATAGCAACCTAGCGATGCCACTTTCATCCTGCTGCAACATTGGAGGATTCGCAGTCAATACATCAGATAATTCTTTCCAGTCTTTGCTCAGGAACTGCCGATTACTTGGATACTGCAAAAGCAGTCGCTTTCTTTTGATGGACAGTAAATCCAATAGCTCTTGTTTGGATGAAAATAAGGGTTTCGGCGAATAGCTGGTAATTGAATTCGCCTTCAAGGCAGCGCTAATCTACTTACAAATAGGAGACGTGTTAGTTAGTTTAGTTCGTTCGTTGCGGTCGCGCTGCGGAAGATGACTCATGCACCCTAAGCGTGAGTGACGTAGAGAGAGAGAGAGAGTTACGAAATAGAAAGGCCCGCACTCGGGCCGAGGAAACTGATTGTTACACTGTAAGCTTGAGTGACGTAAGCAAGCACACGTACAAAGTCGCATAGAGAAGCGTGTTTCGAAACAGAAAGGCAGGACGCGTTAGCGCTGCGAAAGTGAATCATGCACCGAGGTAGGCTATTGTAAGTAAGCAATAAGTATTATGGGTACCTAAAAATTCCGTGCCAATAATTTCTTCATACACATGACGTATTTTCCTACTTCTGGAGAACGCAGGGTAACTGCGAGGGAGAAGCCAGCGAGGCCAGCGAAGCTGGCCGTAGGTGGCTGGTACACCAAACAAGGCCAGCCGAAAAGCCTGCTGCACATTTGTGCCCAGAGCTGGCTCCGCCATTCACAATAACTTTCCATCGTTGCTGCTAACCATTGTTCTTTATTTTCCAAGATGGAAAATATATGGGGACGCGGTTACAAACTGACTGTGTCATTTCTATGCAATATGGCTCGACTCAAAAATAGGTTGTTCATTACAGACATTTTGACACGTTCAAAAAACATTCATAGCATCCAGGATTTTGTACCTACCTCATTTTGTAGTCCCCGTCAGTTGTCGTATGAACAGAACTTTTGCATTTTCTGTCAGCTGCGTATGTACGTACGTACATACGTAGTAGTACATGTAGTAACTTGCACTCTTTTCTGCAACCTTTTGGAGAAAGATAGTAGGTACTAAATCCAAATTGTACAAACGTGCAAGGCTACGCACAAAAGCGTACAATGATCAAGAAAGAGCTTACTTCTCTCTCTCTCAGGTTTATAGGTTGTGGTTTTAAATCATGCGTGAGTCATATTCTCATTTACAAATAATATTTCCAGCGCCCTTTCTTCACTAGACTAGCGCTAGCAAGCTTCTATCATCGGCCCAATAAAAAGTGTTGTGCCTTCTTTACTCAGTCGGCATGCAACGATGGTCAGGCTCGCTCGTATTACTCTACT
This sequence comes from Epsilonema sp. ZAB3_2, assembly GCA_030247985.1. Lineage (NCBI taxonomy): Eukaryota > Metazoa > Nematoda > Chromadorea > Desmodorida > Epsilonematidae > Epsilonema > Epsilonema sp. ZAB3_2. The sequence continues at coordinate 55,926 of JASAMW010003316.1, forward strand.
AGGAAGCGCGCACGGGGATATCATTATGTATTCCGCATTCCTCGAAAGTGTGGTCCGAATCTGAAATCAGTGAATAAAAAGTGCGCGCCATTTAGCTTTATAATAGCGTGCGCCTTTTGGGCTGCTTTGCTACACAGGTATCTTCAGCGCATTGAGCTCTTCGCCCCCAAAAACGCGTGCGGCAACGATAAAGCATTACAACGTCAATTCAGAGATGTGATATTTTTGTGTTCTGGCCTGGACTTTCTTCGAACCACTTTATTCAATCAAGATAACACCAAAGATTGCCCATTCGGCACGCGCACTTCATATTTATACTACCGCCAATCTAGCCAAAATAGAGCAACTTGCCAAGCATCAAATGTACAGCACATACGCCATCTTAAACGCCTACGAGAAGCTTACGAAATGTCGATGAAGATCACGAAAACAATTTTCGCCGACTTCATAAAAACTACTGCAACTTGCATTCCAAGCATCAAATACATTACAGCATGAAATACACATACGTATTGCTTTTTACATGAAAGCTGCTAAATCTTGGCATCTTCGCACGTTACGTATGCACTACCACATATAAATTATTATGCTTAGCTAATTACATGCAAACGTACCAATAATAATTGACATCATCGACGTACGCTTACGTATCTTTGTCATTTATGCTCTTTTATCAAAGCCAATCTAATTTATGATTGTCACATGCTTACGTATGTACCTCTCAAACATTATTCCACTTTTCTACCGTAGACAAGCATTGAGTAGTTATTGGTGCCTATTTATTCCTGCACCTCACATTCTTTTGCATAACCCCATTGAGACTTTGGGTAAGCCTCTCGCAATCTGTAAGCCGTGCTTGCAACGAATTTTGAATCGTATTGATTTCTTGTTTGATACCATTGACTTCTTGTTCTATTTGTGCCATGTTTTCTATGCCCTTATCTGCTTGTTCTGTGCCTTGCCCTGTGTCGTGTCGTATGTCGTGTTCCTTCTCTAGTCCTGTACCGTCTTGTTCCTTATCGTATTCACTAATTACAGTATCGTCACTTGTTGCACTTGCCTTATCTTGTCTCAATTCTAAACTGTCGTCACTTGTACCACTTGTCTCGTGTTGTGTGTCCTGTACTGTTTCCTCCGAATTATACAGAAAATTGCCAAGCGATTCCTCAAGCAAGGTTTCAACTGACGGAGGAACCCTCTGGAGTTTCTTTTCCCTGGCTTCTCTTTGTTTTGACCGTGTGGTCGCTCCAACACTATCGTCCGTATTTTTGTCCCTTTCTTTATTACCTCGTCCTCTTCCTGTGCTGCGCAAATCTGTCGAACTTGAACGGGGTTTCTTTGTTGTTGAGCTCACTGTACGTGACATACACTGCGTAGGTACTGATCTGCACACCAGATATCTAAATATATGTAGGCAGACACTTGGTACTATTGTCCGTCCTTTACTACGTATGGACCAGGTAGCAAATCCCAATAACGCACACGTGGCTTGCAACCATTTCAATCACAAAAGACACTGATCACCCAAGAAAATCTTTACTCAACCACATGAACACAAAGCAATGAATTATGATACCACCCCTTTCTGCAATATGATCATCAAAATTTGCGTCCTTGCTCGGTGCGTCTTGCGTCCTTTTTCTCCCTTTAAATTGCGTCCTTCAAACGGTGCTTCTTGCGTCCTATTTTCTCCCTTTAAATTGCGTCCTTCAACGGTGCTTCTTGCGTCCTATATTTTGTGTCCCTTTGAGGCTCCCTTTTTAGCTCCCCTGCTGTGCACAGATTTTCAATTCCAGGAGGCTCCTATCTCTCAGCACCTTTGTTTCACTTCATGCACCACCCGTTCATATATAGTCTTTCCCCCAAATGCAATTTGTCGTCACCGAAACCTTCAGCAAAGCGTTGTATTGGCCAGATACAAGCTTAGCCTCAGGTATGGAGTTGCTCCTTGTCCCGTCGACTTGGCGTCTTCTTATGCGGTTGGTGGTGGCTTGAATGGAACTTCAATGCCGCTTCTTGCCCCGTTGACGTTGGGTTGAATGGATGCCGCTTCTTGCCCCGTTGACGTTGGGTTGAATGGATGCCGCTTCTTGCCCCGTTGACGTTGGGTTGAATGGAGAAGATTGGCAGACTTCTTTCTTCGGATTGAACTCAATTGGTTTTCAGAAGGTGGTGTAGCCGGTCACCATGTGATATTTTTGTGTTCTGGCCTGGACTTTCTTCGAACCACTTTATTCAATCAAGATAACACCAAAGATTGCCCATTCGGCACGCGCACTTCATATTTATACTACCGCCAATCTAGCCAAAATAGAGCAACTTGCCAAGCATCAAATGTACAGCACATACGCCATCTTAAACGCCTACGAGAAGCTTACGAAATGTCGATGAAGATCACGAAAACAATTTTCGCCGACTTCATAAAAACTACTGCAACTTGCATTCCAAGCATCAAATACATTACAGCATGAAATACACATACGTATTGCTTTTTACATGAAAGCTGCTAAATCTTGGCATCTTCGCACGTTACGTATGCACTACCACATATAAATTATTATGCTTAGCTAATTACATGCAAACGTACCAATAATAATTGACATCATCGACGTACGCTTACGTATCTTTGTCATTTATGCTCTTTTATCAAAGCCAATCTAATTTATGATTGTCACATGCTTACGTATGTACCTCTCAAACATTATTCCACTTTTCTACCGTAGACAAGCATTGAGTAGTTATTGGTGCCTATTTATTCCTGCACCTCACAGCAAGTGGATTTTATTTGCGATGACATGGGTGCCCTGAGGAGCAGTACTTATCTCCAATCCGAATTTGTGGCTTGTAGTACTCCATAACAGATGACACTATCAATCAACCGACTGTATGGATTTATTCCACCTGCGCGTTGAACTGTTTGCTTCACTTGGTATAGAGAGGAGTAGAGCAATGCAATCCAATCTTGGGTAATATGAATGTTACATTAGGCTACATGAGTGTATTGACACAACAATGAAATGCAACAGAAAAACAACAAAATACACTTTTTCCTGATTGATATTTTGCTTGGTAGGTCAGTCCTTCAAGAAATACCTATATACAATAGGTACATAAATCACGCTATTATGTAGTTGCATACACGTAGTAGACCGCTTTCCCCACAGAGTATGAACACAAATGTATGCAATCAATAACTCTTCTATCTTATATTACTATTGGCTATGCTTCTTCTACCAACCCCTCCTGTTATGGCAGAGGTACCACAGAACCATCCAGTCTCAATGCGCTTATTATGTGAATGCCGTTACTTTCTGCAATCTCTTTGAAATTCTTATAATTTTGATTCTCCTCACTGCAGTAGTCCTTCGTCAGGAATTCAGCAGATGGAGTACCAGCTTGAGCAGCTTGCAGCTTCAGCTGTTGATAAGCATCTCCAGTGTATGTGATCTGATTCTGGCTAAGGTACAGAAATTTCAACTGTCTGCACCTTCTGAACAGTTCTGTGTTAAGGGTAGTAAAATGGTCCTCTGATAGGCCACAGTGGGACAGGACCAGAACAAAAAGATTCTCAATATGAGAAAAGTATTGAAAACTATTGAAAACTATTGAAAACTGGCTGATTCTTTCCCAAGTTCGGGTTGGAGTGAAGATTGATGAAGTAGAGTTGATGAGCCACCATTTGCAGCACATTCATTATATCAGCAACAATGTTAGCAGTTAACTGACAATTGCAGCATCGCAACATCTTTAGCTGATGATATCGCCCAGCTTTTGACCTCAAATCTTGAGAAAATGTATCTTTTCTGATTGCAATATTGAAAAAGTTCAAGCCAATTAAGCCATCAGGGAGCTGATCCATCTGATCCACTGTTAGTGCTGTATCATTCCCCAGCAGACGGAGAATCTTCAACTTTCCAGTACAAGCACAAAATATGCTGACTATTACTCCCCATGTCATGGCGTCCAATGTTCTGCCCTTGAAGAGAGAATACTTTATACTCAGTTCTTTAACGCTGGCCAGTGGTTTTGACTGGATTGGTGATTGTTCACCTCCTTTCACCATATTTTCAATGCCATCATTTTCCTCAGCAGTGAATTCAACCACAAGATCGATGATATTTTCCAGTAGGTTTGTACATTCATTCATATGCTCATATGATCCTATGCTTGTACATCCATGTACGTGTATGTATCTACCTAATTATGAATTATGATGATGTGTTTCTTCAAAAATAAAAATCACTACTTGATTGTGAAAATGTGCTAAAAATGTAATTAGAAAATTGCTAATCTTTTAGCGAAAATATCACTAAACATTTGAGTAAAATAATATCACTAAACTGGGTAGTGGAAACTAACTAAAGGGATCCCTTGTCCTATTTGCAGTAAAAGTTTAGTGACAGTTTTAGTGAAAATTCATTCACTATACCTGGTAAGAGAGTACAGTATATCTGGCTGATTGTTGTTGAAGCAAATTATTAGAGGTGAAAAGTATTGAAGAAGCTGTTTACCACACAAAAAGTCCTGTGCAAGTGGATTTTCTTTGCGATGACATGGGTGCCCTGAGGAGCAGTACTTATCTCCAATCCGAATTTGTGGCTTGTAGTACTCCATAACAGATGACACTATCAATCAACCGACTGTATGGATTTATTCCACCTGCGCGTTGAACTGTTTGCTTCACTTGATATAGAGAGGAGTAGAGCAATGCAATCCAATCTTGGGTAATATGAATGTTACATTAGGCTACATGAGTGTATTGACACAACAATGAAATGCAACAGAAAAACAACAAAATACACTTTTTCCTGATTGATATTTTGCTTGGTAGGTCAGTCCTTCAAGAAATACCTATATACAATAGGTACATAAATCACGCTATTATGTAGTTGCATACACGTAGTAGACCGCTTTCCCCACAGAGTATGAACACAAATGTATGCAATCAATAACTCTTCTATCTTATATTACTATTGGCTATGCTTCTTCTACCAACCCCTCCTGTTATGGCAGAGGTACCACAGAACCATCCAGTCTCAATGTGCTTATTATGTGAATGCCGTTACTTTCTGCAATCTCTTTTAAATTCTTATAATTTTGATTCTCCTCACTGCAGTAGTCCTTCGTCAGGAATTCAGCAGATGGAGTACCAGCTTGAGCAGCTTGCAGCTTCAGCTGTTGATAAGCATCTCCAGTGTATGTGATCTGATTCTGGCTAAGGTACAGAAATTTCAACCGTCTGCACCTTCTGAACAGTTCTGTGTTAAGGGTAGTAAAATGGTCCTCTGATAGGCCACAGTGGGACAGGACCAGAACAAAAAGATTCTCAATATGAGAAAAGTAGTCTCTACACAGTCTATTGAAAACTGGCTGATTCTTTCCCAAGTTCGGGTTGGAGTGAAGATTGATGAAGTAGAGTTGATGAGCCACCATTTGCAGCACATTCATTATATCAGCAACAATGTTAGCAGTTAACTGACAATTGCAGCATCGCAACATCTTTAGCTGATGATATCGCCCAGCTTTTGACTTCAAATGTTGAGAAAATGTATCTTTTCTGATTGCAATATTGAAAAAGTTCAAGCCAATTAAGCCATCAGGGAGCTGATCCATCTGATCCACTGTTAGTGCTGTATCATTCCCCAGCAGACGGAGAATCTTCAACTTTCCAGTACAAGCACAAAATATGCTGACTATTACTCCCCATGTCATGGCGTCCAATGTTCTGCCCTTGAAGAGAGAATACTTTATACTCAGTTCTTTAACGCTGGCCAGTGGTTTTGACTGGATTGGTGATTGTTCACCTCCTTTCACCATATTTTCAATGCCATCATTTTCCTCAGCAGTGAATTCAACCACAAGATCGATGATATTTTCCAGTAGGTTTGTACATTCATTCATAAACTGGACTATTTGTTGGCTGTTTCCTACCACCCATACACATGGGGTGATATTGAAATGATAAATACTGGTCTGTTCTGTTAGATTCTTGGCCTGAGCAAGATTCAGAAGTGTCCATTCCTCACCCTTGTTGTCTTGAAACTGAGAAATGCCTTCAATCTGCTGCACAAAATACCGTTGAAATGAATGGCAATATTCAGCAAAAACAATGCTCCATGGTGCAGTTGTTCTCCCTTGATTTCTATCATAATAAATATGGCACGTCTCTGTCAGATCTTCACTGGATGCCATATCAGTATTTTGGTTTAGAATCTTGCACACACTGGCAAACTGCTCATCAGTACATTCCATAGCCACTTTTGTCAGTGGAATGCCACACATGAGCCGTGGAATGCGCTTACAGACAGCAGGCAAGCAGTTCAATTCAATATCAATTTTTGTATAATACATTATGCATGTGAGAGCATGGACTAAAGCACTCAAAGTTTAGACCTTATTGGAAGTTTTGGCTTCGGGTGTAGCAGGGCAAAATTTTTAATTCTAGCATATTCATTTGGAGATATAGCAATGTTTTGCGATTTGAGTCGAGACGGAGGCTTGTGCTGGAAAACCCAAGCAGTATTTATAGGCAGTACGTTTAAGGTGGATACGGACTCTTTCCGACCCAAATTTGAGCAGCTACAGCGCTCGCCATACTGCAACTGCACGCACAAGCATGCAGTTTTTCTCTCGTAGTAGACCCAAACTAGGCCTACCCATACAAAAAAGAGCGACGCAAAAGCGCTTGTATTTGGCACAGGACAACGTCTCAAAAACACCCCCAAAAACAGGCGATTTGGCACTACAGAACGAACCGCTGGGTATTTTTTAACATCCAGCATACCATTCGATTTGTCTCACTGAGACGAGTCGATCGATACCTCTGGTGCCCCTATACGTTGCCTCTACGCAAAGTTATTCCAGGAAAACCTTATATTGGGGGCTATCGTTTGAATGAAGATTGCGCAACGCACAGGCCGTTTCAAGTTGCGCACAGATGCTTGTCGAAAAGTTCAGGTGATGCTCTTTCAGAAGAGTACTCTGCCGTTTTTCAACTCGCTCTGGTTGTCCCTACGACCCATACACATGGTCAATATTGTCTTGTAGAATGTGTAGGCTAACATAATATTGTGCATACAAAATTTTCTAAAAGAGAAAAATACATAGTCTACTGCTGCCTGCTGTCTTTAAAGATAGTCATAGCATCACTGCAATTGTGAACTAATGCCTCCAAATGGATAGGATGATGTCTAGCTGTGAGACCAAAGAGAAACAGGAATGTCTGTTGAAGACTTGGCATTAGCCAGGCCCTGCTCCCTTGGTAGCTAAAAACTTTGATGAAGTCTGATCCCAAACAATTACCATCAATGCCCTCAAGTAGCATCTGATCTTGAAGGCTTGCACTTACTGCCACTGCAGCAAAAAATTCCTGCATAGTTTTGTGCTGAAAGGAAAAGGCTCTGCAACTGATCTGTTGAAGTTCAGGGTCCACATGTCTTGCATGTTGTTCCTCTGCTATTAGAAACCCCATTTCTTTAAAGACAGGGTGAATTCTATTCTCTTCCATCATTTCTTGTGTGAATATCACTCTTCCTTCCTCATTTTCCATAAGAGCTCTGCAAGCCATAGTTCCTAGCTGCAACACTCTTGGATCTGTCATCCAATTTGTCTCATGAATTACCACTGGTTGGTGCTTCTGATTGAAGACCTGAATTATCTTGCTACACAACAGTTCATACAACTCACACTGGCTGAAGGAATCTGTGAAGAAACCAGTGACTAAGGCTGACAGTAAGAGAAGAGGATTTCCCAATGCTCTTTCCAACTGGGGACTGGTTCTCAATGTAGAAATGAACTTGTTGGCATCCTGTTCATCAAACTCTGAGAGGTGTTCAAAGTGCTTCACAACAAATTCTTCAATCTGTACCAAACTGAGTGCCTCCAGGGAGGCAATTTCATGTGGAGATGAAATTTGAGCAACCTTGTAAGGTCTAGACATAATGATAGTTGGGCAATGCATGTTGCAAAACTCATCTGCACACATGTAAAGCTGATTCAATTCCTTGCAGTTTTGTGCGCCTTCATCCAATCCATCCAATAGAAGGAGAATGTCTGTGTTCTCAAGTTGCATAATTTTCTTGAGTTCCACACCATTGTGTATTCCAAGATATCTAAGTCTGCGACTGAACTGACACAACCAAGCCCAGCAAAGATCCAAACATGAATCAAATTGTTCCAAACGTACATCTCTGAGCTTTGCCATTAGTACCAGCTTGAACTTAGAAATGGAAAGATTTCCTTCCATTTTGGACCAATCCAGGCACATTTTCTTGCAGAGTGTAGATTTTCCAGATCCTGGTTCACCTTGTATGATCAGAGGAATTTCCGTCTGGACCACATCCAAGCACAGCTTGTAGTCTTGTGTCAGTACTCCATTTGTGGCTTGTGGAATAGTAGTTCTAATGTGAAGGTTCACATAAATCTCATCCAATGGGATAATGAGACCTGATAGGTGAGGAATAATATTGGTGGTTGCAAGGTTATAGTACAGCTTCTTTAACTGTACCAAAACTGCTGTCTGCATTGCATGATGGGTTCTCCCTCCAGGGTATCCAGGTGTGTAAAATTTTGCAACTTGCTCTGTAGAACTTCTTGGCATCACTTCTACAGGAGTGGCCGCAAGAATTTCCTCCAGTGTACATCGAATATTCTGAAAGGATGGGCGGTCAGCTTGATCATAACTCCAGAGCTTTGGTACATAGTCACAGCTACAAAAAAACACACTACAATGGCAATAATGCATATGATGGTGCAAGGGAGACTACACCAAAAAGTTTTGTTATCAAGTTAGTCAGCATGCAGTAGAAACCATTCCTACATTTTTTCAGGGAAGGGTGTGTCTTCTGGTACTTCCAAGTGGTTTCCGCTTAGTACTCTGCTGACAATTCTTTCACAATCTAGGACACCATAGGGTTGTGCTCCAAAAGTCAGTGCTTCCCACATGAAAACTCCAAAGGACCACACATCACTCTTGCTGGAAAATGGAGCAGACAGTAGTGGGCTACACACGTGGTGAGTAAACTCACGGTGAATTCGACGGTGAGTTTGAACTTCGAGTTTTATTTTTTGTGTAGAGCATTCTCACTTGCTCCCAAGCGCAAAATTTTTCTCACGTGTTCACACGTCGGTGAGTTTGAAACTCACGGTGAATTCACTGGCCTCCCTATGCTTCATCGCATACGTACGGGGAATTCCCTGTGAGTTTACTCGCTCCGTGTGTAGCGCACTAGTGAGCTTTCTCCAATGATGCCATCAAGACTGGTAGTTGATGACTGCAGTGACTTGACAAACTGCAAAACTTCTGGAGCACTCCAAGCCACAGGTATTGTGTTGATGTTACAAATGTTGTAGTGGCTACCACCATACAGATTTCTGACAAGTCCAAAGTCTCCTAAAGTCCAAGTTCAAATCTGTACCAAGTCAAATACTGTAATGTTCCATATATAGCCCCCTCTCATGTATAACTCCCCTCGTGTATAGCCCCCTATTGCGAACCGCGAAAACCAAGGGAAATCAAGTGTTTTTGCGATAAAAAAAGCGTTTTTGAAGTGATTTGATGCATAGGAGTTTATCTGCACCTCATTTGGAACAGTTCTGATCATTTTGCCAGTGACATCTCTTCGAGAGAAATTTTTTAGTAGCAAAAAGTTAACAATTTTTTAGTTGAAAGCTGCATTTTTAATGATTTGAGCTTGGGGAACCGTGCCAAATAACCACCATAAACGAGTTCAGGAGGTCAAAAAACCTTACTTTTGGTACAAATGAAAAATGCCCTCGTGTATAGCCCCCTCGTGTATAACCCCCTCTCGTGTATAGCCCCCTAATCGGTGCTTACCATTTGTATAGCCCCATGGGGCTATCTACGGAACATTACAGTACTGAAAAAACCAATGTACACTGAGGCTAACCTACCTAGTTTTGCCACAGTTCCAGTAAGCAGAACATTTCTAGCTGCAATATCTCTGTGAACATGATTGTTGGCTTCCAGAAATTCCATTGCCTTTGCCACTTCCACCATATATTTCAGGATGTATGGCACATCAGCTCGATTCTGTTCTTTGTTCTGAAAGACATGGCAGATACAGTCTTGCAGATACGTACCGTATTTACCCATGCATAGCGCCCCCCCCCCCCCTATGCATAGCCCCCCCGATGCATAGCCCCCCTATGCATTATAGCCCCATATTGGCAAAACGTAAAAAATGCCCTATGCATAGCCCCCCCCCTCTGCATAGCCCCATAATGTACTGTACAGTACCTGAACCTACCTACATAAGCTGCTCATAAGCTACCCATAGCCACTCCCACACCAAGCTAAGATGCCTATAAGCCTGCTTGGGGGTGTATTGTACTAGAATACCGTATTTACCGGTGCATAGCCCCATGGGGGTATGCAAAAATTGAGAGGTCCCATATGGGGGTATGCATAGGGGGGTTATGCATTGGGGGGGGGGGGAGGGATATGCATGGGTCATTTTTTATGTTTTTGAGAGGTGCGCAGAGGCATATTTTTTAGGTCAAAAGCACGTGTTTTAGGGCATAATTGAGGTCAAAACAGCGTTATTCTAGTACAATATACCCCCAAGCAGGCTTATAGGCATCTTAGCTTGGTGTGGTAGTGGCTATGGGTACTATATGACCAGCTTACATAGGTAGGTTCAGGTACTGTACTGTACATATGGGGGTATGCTATGCATAGGGGGGGGGGGGTTATGCATTGGGCATTTTTTATGTTTTACCAATATGGGGGTATGCATTGGGGGGGGGGGGGGGTTATGCACCGGTAAATACGGTAACCCTGTTTTGACCTCAATTATGCCCTAAAACATGTGCTTTTGACCTAAAGAATAAGCCTCTGTGCACTGCTCAAAACAAAAAATGTCACATGCATAGCCCCCCCCCCCCCCCCTATGCATAGCCCCCCTATGCATAGCCCTATTATAGGACCTCTCAATTTTTGCATAGCCCCATGGGTAAATACGGTACTAGATATTATAGATAGTATAATTCAGAACTGAGCTTTTGCTACTCATAATCAAACCAATGTTTCAATCTACCGATTTGTATCGCAAATTGATGAGATGAGAGTACAGGGACCCTCCTTCCATGAAGTCCATCACCAAGAAGCTGGGTTGATCAACCATATGACATACTCCATATGCTCTCACAATATTTGGATGTTGCAACTTCCTTCAAAACACAAAAAAACTTACAATAGGTTTTTACTCACCATGTGAGCATAAGATACAACTCTCTTCTCAACAAAAGGTGGGCACATGTGTCATAAACAAATGACCATATGTACAATAGCTTGGATGCTTCTCTCAGCAGTTCCTCTTGGTTCCCAGATCTCATTCGTTTCAGTGCTACTGGTCTGGAGATAACTCCAGAGCTGGGCATCCATTTTGCGCGAAAAATCTCTCCGAAACACCCGTGATTATCAAAGTGGATGATCTCATGAAGCTCCTCAAGCGGAACGGCTGGAAGGTTCATCGCTTCCTTTTCCTGCATCGGTACTCTTGCGTAATTTATTTTGGGTTTTTGGTAAAGAAAGGACATCACTGCTGCGTTTTGAAATAACACTGTACACTGTGCTGTAATGTACTCTGCAAGCAGACTGGAGCTGAACTTTAACTTTGAACCCAACAGTCGTCTGATACACAGTCTTTTGTTGTTTACTCAACCGAACTCTTATTGTACGTTACTTGTATTTATTGCACTTTTTGCCCCATGCAATGTCAATTGCATGTGGGCTATACGGAGAGGCTTTCGAGCCCATAATGAAGCCGTCACGCCTACTGTGAGAATTCAAATGTTTGGATCGTTGAAGTATCACGGTGGAAAGTTGAGGGGGTGGTGAGTGGGCCCGAAAGGTCGTGGTAATGTGTGAGGAGGTCTGAACAATAAGGGTAGAAGAGGTCCGAAAAAATTGTCTCTGGATAGTCCGAGTAAAAAACGTCACTTCTGATCCAAAAATTTCCTTGCTACAGTAAAGACGAAAGGAGTGATTTCGAAATGTTATGTAATTACTGCACATATACTTAGATGTGTAATTCTGCGGGGTGCGCAAGCGCAAGCAGGCGCGAGCAGGGCGGGTGACATAGGTTTTGTAGGGTGTGAGGAGTAGAGATTTCCACATATTATGTAATTCAGTAACAGGTGCAAGTCTGGGCAGTTATTTGTAATGGATGGGGAATATTTTCGTTGGTTATGAAATGTTGTGCAATAATGGATGGGAGAACGAGATTTACTTACAAATAGGAATAGAAAACGTTCATGAATGACATAAAGGGTATGAAGAAATGTAGTGTGATGTCATCATTTCAGAATAGGTAGACGTTTTCAGGTGGCGCATGGTCACGAATGACATACGTACCTCTCTGTCAGTGTGTGTGATGAAGAAGGGTAGGGTATGAAGAAATGTAGTGTGATGTCATAATTTCAGAATAAGTAGATGTTTTCGAGCCCCAATGGGGACAGTATAGTAGTGGGTTATCAGATACTGTAAAGCAAAAAATTTCAGAGAATCAACTCTTATATCGGTGTTATCAGATACTGTAAAGCAAAAAATTTTCAGAGGGTCAGTATTATGTTTGTGTTATCAGATACTGGAAATAGTAGTGGGTTATCAGATACTGTAAATCAAAGAATACTTTCAGAGGGTCAAGTATTATATTGGTTTTATCAGATACTGTAAAGCAAAACATTTTCCAAGGGTGAAGTATTATATAGGTGTTATCAGATACTGCAATACTGTAAATAGTAGTGGGGTATCAGATATGGTAGCCTCGAGAAAATAGAAGACGGAGGAGAGGCGTTTATTTTCTCTGGTCACTCCTTGGGCTGGGCTACAGGTGCTCAAACAGAGATGACCAACGCATTATCGATCCGCCCGCCCGTCTTCTATTGTCTCGCAGCTACTCTACTGTAAAGCAGAAACTTTTCATAAAGCAAACAATTTTCAGAGGCTCAAGTATTATATCGGTGTTTTCAGATACTGTAAAGCAACAAATTTCAGAGGGTCAAGTATTATATTGGTGTTATCAGATACAGTAAAGCAAAAAGATTTCAGAGACAGAGGGTAAAGTGTCATCAGATACTGTAAAGCAGACAATTTTCAGAGCCTGCAAAAAATATGGTCTAAAAAATTTCTGCCAATATTTGTGCACTTCATACACATATTCTGCATTGTCTAACTCCAAGACAGGTAGGCCAGCGAAGCTGGCCGTAGCTGGCTTTAGCTAAAATCATGGGTGGGCGAGTTCACCCCCAATACTAGAGATGAGCTGTCACTAGAGTAGTCTCATTCATGCCCTTCTGCATCAGGCAGAAATATTTTAGTCAGTTATTTTTGCAATTACTGGCATTGGAAATAATTGTTGCTAAAAACGAGACTGAGACCGATACTTTGAATGCAAACCATGACTGATGGCGCGTTCACCAGACGTCCGTCACATCCATCCATCAAATCCGTAAAACGTATCTAGGAGTACATGGCACACCGCAGTATTATATAGGTGTTATCAGGTACTGCAATACTGTAAATAGTAGTGGGGTATCAGATACTGTAGAGCAGAAACTTTTCATAAGGCAAAAAATTTTCAGAGGCTCAAGTATTATATCGGTGTTTTCAGATACTGTAAAGCAAAAAATTTTCAGAGGGTCAAGTAATATATGGTGTTATCGGATACAGTAAATCAAAAAACTTTCAGAGGAGAGGGTAAAGTATTATATCGGTGTTATGTGTTATCAGATACAATAAAGCAAAAAGCTTTCAGAGACAGAAAGTGTCATCAGATACTGTAAAGCAGACAATTTTCAGAGCCTGCAAAAAATATGGTCTAAAAAAATTTCTGCCAATATTTGTGCACTTCATACACATTATTATGCATTGTCTAACTTCAAGACAGGTAGGCCAGTGAAGCTGGCCGTAGCTGGCTTTAGCTAAAATCATGGGTGGGCGGGTTCACCCCCAATACTAGAGATGAGCTGTCACTAGAGTAGTCTCATTCGTGCCGAAGTCCAAGACTGATTTCTGTATCATAGCCTCATATAAATAACAACCAGTAGAGAACGAAATCACAAAATAGCGTTATCTAGGAAGAGCAAGAGTTATCAATTCTTACAGTAAAACCATTCATTCCTGGTAAACCTAGCCACCCATGGGGCCCCCTCGTAGTCTGTATGGAGTACAGACTACCACTACTTCTAGAAAAAACCCCAACCACCTAGAAATATGATCACTAAAAATTGAAACCGCATAATCGAATTGTCACAACTACATGTCAAAAGCTACCTATACATCCAGATTTCCATAATTAAAAATGTTATCTAGAAGGACCAAAACTTATCAATTCTATTGAAACAAAATCATCAGCAAACTACCACTCCCCATGAGGTCCCTACCACAGATATGGCATGCCTTCTTAGTACCACCATAACTCTCATCCTCTAGAATAATGACACCGACTTCTTAAATGCCCTTTTATCCAGTCAAGAAAATTCCAACAGCTTTTTAGAGGCCGCTTGTTGAGATTAGGCTTGTTGACGCAGATGAACCGTCATACACCTGAATGTGACAGCCAAACGGCATGGCACTAGAGTACTTGGTCATGGTCGCTCTTCTATATACTACCACTTACGTACCAAGACAGATTCCTATGTAACAAGCGCATAAAAGCAAGCGCAGAGAAGATGCAAAATGCTTAGAATGGGCAGAGTCAACACAGATCCCGTTTTAAGAAGTAGGCTACCTAGCATCAGAAATAGGAATAACATTAGGCTTAAAAGGCAAGGGGTCCCCTAGCACCGACTTTCGAATTTTGAGTTCAAACCGGTTTTTTTCATAAACAATATTTTTATTCGAGTCTTTTGCAAAAAACCGCTTTTCAAAATTCCTATCCGTTCCTGAATTATTCGATGATAAAAATCGATAAATTTTAGTACTGAAGACGGATTTGGGAACCAGTACGGTAGCTTACACTACCGTACTGGTCCCCGAGGTCCGCTTCCACAGATGTTCCACGTGAATCAAAAAATCCTATGGTGGGACAGCTATAATTTTTCCCAAAAAAGTAATGCAAATTATTTGGACACTAGTATAAAAAATAAAATTTGAGAAAAAGAAAAGAAAGAAAAGAAAAAGATTGCGAAATGAAATCGCAAATTTTGGACGACAACAAAAAGATGTTGCGAAGAATAATTATGAACAATTCCACGAGAAAATCGGGCAGAGCCGCAAACATGGACCCCCTCAGATCGGGACCGGGCATAGCTCATATAAAAGCCCGTAAAAAGTTGACTTAAATACAAAAATTCCGACGAAAATTGGTTAACCCCTCGCCGAGATACAGCAGCCTGAAGTTTGGCCAAATTGTCAGTGCTTAATTTTCATGGAATTTCGACCCCCGGACCAAAGAATGGCCATATCTACGGCTACAAAGCTGATATCGGCGAGCTCTTTTTTTTGTTCGAATCCGCATTCTTTGGCGAAGCCAACCCATATATAATTTACCGTTTAACCCCTACCGTTGTTGAAATACTAGCAAAAACACGATGACAAATTTTTGGCAATTTCCCAAATCTTTAACAGTATGTTTCTCGAAGCCACAACAACGGCCAAAGGCGGCACCTACCACGTTAGAATTGCCTTTTCTTCCTCTTTCTAATGAGGTAGGTCCCGTCCATTCCCTGCCATGCGGCGCTGAAATAAAGGGTGTTTCTTATATATGAATGAAAATAGGCATTACCCGCAGTGGCCAGAACAGATTACATTTTTTCCACATCTATGTTGTGTAGTTTTTGACGCTGAATCGAATGAGCCTATTGCCATCGCTCTAGACCCATCTGCTAAGGAGTTACGGGTGTGAATATGTGGAAAAACTGTGATTTTGTACACTGGAAAGTAATTTTGTCCTCCTTATAGAGTACCCAGACATATGATATATCATTCGATTCGCCTTGAGAAGTTCTATCGATTGGTTGCAATTTCATTTTGCTTAAACCCAATTCACATCATAAAAAATGCAAAAAACGGACTTTCGGAACTAAGAAATGGGTATTTTATGCTCATAAGTTCCAATGGGTAGAGGGTTAAGTGGTTAAACTTTTTGTTCCATTAGATAGCGCCTGAAAAGCGCTCCCAGATAAGGTATGTATCAATAAAATTAAGCACCCTCATCTGTATGTCTGACTGCAAAACTGCACCAACACATACAGACATACAGATGAGGGATGTATGTGTGTACCAAATTGTAGCCCTCTAAGCCCTGCGGTTGCTGAAATATGGCTAAAAACGTTGAAAAACGACAAAAATGCGACCTGCCCACCTTTACCCTTGAATATCTCGATGTTGCCTGAACAAATTTTTTCCTAAAACTTCATCAACATAGTATGCAGTTTTTGATGGGGAATCCGATAGGCATATTATCTCGATTTACAAAAAGTACCCCCCTTCCACATACTATGCAACCGCTACAGAAAACGTTTCTTAAAGGGACCACAAACGGTCCACTATTCTGGGAGAAAACAGACAGTGGACACCTGTCCAAACACCTGTCAAAACCACAAATTATTCCGCCATATGATGCAAATGCAACTCGAACGTACAGTAAACGCTTGCTCCTCAGTATATCCCACTTCCCACGCATTGGTTCTAAAACAGTGCTACGTACGTTGTACCTACGTATTATTATTGCACAACACACGAGAGCAGAACCGAGGAAAAAGGACGGGATGTTTCAATCAGCCTGATTGACAGACAAGACCGGTAGCAAGCCAGCAGTGTATCTTCATCTTGATGATAATTATTTTACTCAAACATCGACATGACACCATATTTCCACAACGAAATGCAAAACAGCAACTGTCATGCCTATCCCATACCCCAGCATCACCGGTTTCAGCATTGACAGCCTGATAGGCCTAGGCTGAGATGGCCTAGATGCCGACAGTCTCACCAACTGTGTCAGGCTCAGGCCGGCTCCGCCAAAACTGCCACCAGCCCTGAGAAATGCCCCTCTTTTGACAGATTTTGGCAGCAGATAACTCATCACATGTTCCATGGGGTACAACATGCGCAGAAGGCGTTTGAACAACTTTCTTTCAGCGACAGGCATCTTCTTGGATAGCGCCATCGCAGCAAAACTGTTGGGCAACAGTTGCTCAGCCAGCTTTTCTTGAAATGTTTCAATGCATTTACATTCGCCCATAGCTCTGACCACAGCCTCTTTACGACCAAAGAAGATGAAATGACCAGCAGTGTCACTGCATAGCAACCTAGCGATGTCACTCTCATCCTGCCGAAAGAGCGGAGGATTCACAGTCAATACATCAGATAATTCTCTCCAGTCTTTGCTCAGGAACTGGCGATTACTTGGATACTGCAAAAGCAGTCGCTTTCTTTTGATGGACAGTAAATCCAATAGCTCTTGTTTGGATGAAAATAGGGGTTTTGGCGAATAGCTGGTAATTGAATTCGCCTTCAAGGCAGCGCTAATACACCAAAAAATAAGGACACAAGGTAGAACCCAGAACTTGATCGGCTTCACCATGCATTGGCCAGTTATTTCCAGAAAACTTTTTGCACAAACGCTGAGAAACGTTGCCCAGTTTCTTCTGGGATACTCTGTAAGGAGGATCCATGACGCATTCACTAGCAGAATTGCTAAGACCAGCAACATGGTGACAGTACTCAAACCAATCGTCAATGAAGTTTCCTTCTGAATTTTTTCACTGACCAACCCAGGTCCTATTGCAAATGTCCATGACACCCTTTTTACAGGAAGAGAAAAATCGAATGCTCGGATTCTGAAACAAAACGGATGCTAAAAGTTCTTTTGCTACAGCATGTATGATAAATTAGTAATTACACAAACTTGGGAGTCCCCTGGCATCAGTACAGTACTAGTATAAGTACATACTGCATATACGCACTTACTTTACCGTTCAAGTGATATCATAAAAATACCAAATTCAGTGTCAATTTGTCCAGATTGCATGGCAGCAAGCCCTCCATAGCAGGTACCATTAGCCACACATATATCTGGCTGATTGTTGTTGAAGCAAATTATTAGAGGTGAAAAGTATTGAAGAAGCTGTTTACCACACAAAAAGTCCTGTGCAAGTGGATTTTCTTTGCGATGACACGGGTGCCCTGAGGAGCAGTACTTATCTCCAATCCGAATTAGTGGCTTGTAGTACTCCATAACAGATGACACTATCAATCAACCGATTGTATGGATTTATTCCACCTGCGCGTTGAACTGTTTGCTTCACTTGACATAGAGAGGAGTAGAGCAATGCAATCCAATCTTGGGTAATATGAATATTACATTACGCTACATGAGTGTATTGACACAACAATGAAATGCAACAGAAAAACAACAAAATACACTCTTTCCTGATTGACATTTTGCTTGGTAGGTCAGTCCTTCAAGAAATATGTACATAAAATCACACTATTATCTATGTAGTTGCATAACATACCAGTACTTAGGTAGACCGCTTTCCCCACAATGTATGCACACATGCACGCAATCAATATAACTTTTTATCTTATTCTATGACTCTTGGCTATGTGTCTTCTACCTCTACCTCCCTCCTGTTATGGCAGAGGTACCACAGAACCATCCAGTCTCAATGTGCTTATCATGTGAATGCCGCTACTTTCTGCAATCTCTTTGAAATTCTTATAATTTTGATTCTCCTCACTGCAGTAGTCCTTCATCAGGAATTCAGCAGATGGAGTGCCAGTTTGAGCAGCTTGCAGTTTCAGCTGTTGATAAGCATCTCCAGTGTATGTGATCTGATTCTGGCTAAGGTACAGAAATTTCAACCGTCTGCACCTTCTGAACAGTTCTGTGTTAAGGGTAGTGAAATGGTCCTCTGATAGGCCACAGTGCGAAAGGCATAGAACAAAAAGATTCTCAATATGAGAAAAGTAGTCTCTACACAGTCTCATGAAAACTTGCTGATTCTTTCCCAAGTTTGGGTTGGAGTAAAGATTGATGAAGTAGAGTTGAGGAGCCACCATTTGCAGTGCATTCAGTATATCAGCAACAATGTTAGCAGTTAACTGACAGTTGCAGCTTCGAAATATTTTTAGCTGATGATAACGCCCACCGTTTGACTTCAAATGTTGAGAAAATGTATCTTTTCTGATTGCAATATTGAAAAAGTTCAAGCCAATCAAGCCATCAGGGAGCTGATCCATCTGATCCACTGTCAGTTCTGTATCATTTCCCAGCAGATGGAGAATCTTCAACTTTCCAGTACAAGCATGAAATACACTGACAATTGCTGCCCACGTCACAGTGTCCAATGTTCTGCCCTTGAAGAGAGAATACTTTATCTTCAGTTCTTTAAGGTTGGCCAGTGGTTTCGACTGGATTGGTGATTGTTCACCTTCATTCATCTGATTTTCAATGTCATCATTGTCCTCAGCAGTGAATTCAACCACAAGATCGATGATGTTTTCCAGTAGGTTCATACATTCATCCATAAACTTGACTATTTGTTGGCTGTTTCCTACCACCCATACACATGGGGTGATATTGAAATAATAAATACTGGCCTGTTCTGTTAGGTTCTTGGCCTGAGCAAGATTCAGAAGTGTCCACTCCTCACCCTTGTTGTCCTGAAACTGAGAAATGCCTTCAATCTGCTGCACAAAAAACCGTTGAATTGAATCGCAATAGTCAGCAAAAACAATGCTCCATGGTGCAGTTGTTCTTCCTTGACTTCTATCATAGTAGATATGGCATGCCTCTTCCATCGGATATTCACCAGATGCCATATCAGTATTTTGGTTTAGAATCTTGCACACGCTGGCAAACTGCTCATCAGTACATTCCATGGCCACTTTTGTCAATGGAATGCCAGACATGAGACGTGGAATGCGCTTATAGACAGCAGGCAAGCAGTTTTATTCTACCTAGATATTAGTTCTTGTACAGGGTGTTCCATTTGGATATGAAATGTCGTTTGGGGTTATAACTTGGGAACCACTAGAGTTAAGATGCTGAAATTTTTCTTGCAGATACCCAAGAATATGCATAACCTTATGCCAAAACATCGTCCCAAAACTCCAATCTGAACATAAGATATTGGTACCTCAAGTTTCGACCACGAAAATCTCAAGTTTTTGAATCAGAAGTCTGGTGCTCAGACGAATTCTTATGGGATTTTCATCACAGCGCTAATCAAAACATGAATAATATTTTCCAGTTCTGGGGAAGTCTTCAGTTTACTAGAACATAGCTTGTTTCTGGAGAAAATCCAAAAGGAAAAGTTGGGGAGTCAGATAGGGCGAGCAGAGGCCAGGCACTGGTGGTTTGGTTTTGTCTGAGGTGAGGTGTGAAGAGAACCAATATGCGCATGTGGCTAGCCAGGAAAGAAGAAAGGAGCAGCCTGTGTATTATTGTCTCCATTGAGATTTCAGGTTGCCCTATTCAACTTCAACGTAATTGACCAGCACTGTGATAAAAATCCCACGAGAATTCGTCTGAACACCAGGCTTGCAATTCAAAAACGTTTGATTTTTGTGGCCGAAACTTTAGGTACCAATATCTTATGTTCAGATTGGAGTTTTGGGACGAAATTTTGACGTAAGGTTATGCATATTCTTGGGTATCTGCAGGAAAAATTTCAGCGCCTTAAAGGGGAACTTTGGGCGGAAAATTCGGGGTACGGCCACACACATCATTAGATAAAGCATAAAAAATGCTGCAAAACGCACCAAGTCCCATCCCTCTACGTTGCGTCGTTCTTGAGTTATAGGCTTCAACTGATCTGTGAACGGGAAACTCAGCTTGAGAGCACGTAGCTCGCTAACCATTCACCGATCGATAATTTTGCTACCACCGTGTGCTCCGTTTGACGTTCTACCTTTTTGTTGTATAAAGTTTCGCTGTATCTTCACTGCCTGTGGAATGGGAAGCCCAAAAACAGGTGTCCTTGCGCAGTTTAGCACACATTTCGTCCATGATGTGGACGTGGACGAAATGTGTGCTAAACTGCGCAAGGACACCTGTTTTTGGGCTTCTCATGCCACAGACAGTGAAGATACAGCAAAACTTTATACAACAAAAAGGTAGAACGCCAAACGGAGCACACGGTGGTAGCAAAATTATTCCGATCGGTGCAATGGTTAGCGAGCTACGTGCTCTCAAGCTGAGTTTCCCGTTCACAGATCAGTTGAAGCCTATAACTCAAGAACGACGCAACGTAGAGGGATGGGACTTGGTGCGTTTTGCAGCATTTTTTATGCTCTATCTAATGATGTGTGTGGCCTTACCCCGAATTTTCCGCGCAAAGCTCCCCTTTAACTCTAGTGGTTCCAAAGTTATAGCCCCAAACGACATTTCATATCCAAATGGAACACCCTGTATAATATTGTACAATTGTATGTGTACAGAGCTGCAACATAAATATTTTTGCTCTAACACATTTTGCTTGTAACTCATTTTGCATATAAAATAAATTAGACTTTCATTTCGTAAGCCCAAAAATAAATGTGGTCCCTCCGTTCATTAGTAACTTGCACTTGCACCATCCTGAGAAAATAAAGAGAAAAATAGCAATTTATCTTTGGGTCTTATAAGAATTTTTCTTTCTGTAATCAATATAAGCAGGGTTCTTCAATCTCTACTCCAATCACGATTGTTATCGTACATGTACAAATGTATCCATCCCCAAAGAACTGACATTTTGGTTCAAATTTCATTCTGCATGCTCAATATAAGGGTCTATGGTGCATTTCCATATTATCACCTGAAAATGCATACCCTTACTCCTGTAGCAGGGACTAGAGTGCTCAAATGTTAAAAGTAGAAAGAAGTTTTTGCTATTTTCAGGTGTAGCATTGCAAAATTTTTTTAGCCTAGTCGGTTCTTCGGAGGTGGAGATGTGGCTTTGTTTGCGTGGATTGGAGTCGAGCTTGAGGCTGGTGCTGGAAACCCAACAATTGGCAGTATGTTACTGAGTTATGAGCCATGTTCATGGTAAATATTGTCTGGTAGAATGTAGGCCTAATTTGTATATGCATAATATACTAAATGAAAAGTGGTCTAAAACTGCTTGCCTACTGTCTTTAAAGATAGTCATAGCATCACTGCAGTGGTGCACTAATGCTTCCAGCTGGATGGGATGGTGTTTAGCTGTGAGACCAAAGAGAAACAAGAATGTCTGTTGAAGACTTGGCATGAGCCAGGCCCTGCTCCCTTGGTAGCTGAAAACTTGGATGAAGTCTGATCCCAAACAATTACCCTCAGTGCCCTCCAGGAGCATCTGATCTTGAAGGTTTGCACTTACTGCCACTGCAGCAAAAAATTCCTGCATAGTTTTGTGCTGAAAGGAAAAGGCTCTGCAAGTGATCTGTTCAAGTTCAGTGTCCACATGTCTCGCATGTTGCTCCTCTGCTAATAGAAAGCCCATTTCTTCAAAGATAGGGTGAATTCTGTTTTCTTCCATCATTGCTTGAGTGAATATCACTCTTCCTTCCTCATTTTCCATAAGAGCTCTGCAAGCCATAGTTCCTAGCTGCAGCACTCTTGGATCTGTCATCCAATTTGTCTCATGAATTACCACTGGTTGGTGCTTCTGATTGAAGACCTGAATCATCTTGCTACACAACAGTTCATACAACTCACACTGGCTGAAGGAATCTGTGAAGAAACCAGTGACTAAGGCTGACAGTAAGAGAAGAGGATTTCCCAATGCTCTTTCCAACTGGGGACTGGTTCTCAATGTAGAAATGAACTTGTTGGCATCCTGTTCATCAAACTCTGAGAGGTGTTCAAAGTGTTTCACAGCAAATTCTCCGATCTGCTCCAAACTCAATGGCTCTACACAAGCAATTTCATGTAGGGTTGAAACTTGAGCCACCTTAAATGGCCTAGACATGATCATAGTTGGACATTCCATGTTGCAAGTGCAACACCCTTCTGCACAAGCGTACAGCTGATTCAGCTCTTTGCAGTTATGTGCACCTTCATCCAATCCATCAAGTATGAGAAGAATCTCTTTGTTTTCAAGTTGCATAATTTTCTTGAGTTCTGAACCATTGTGTATTCCAAGATTTCTGATTCTGCGACTGAACTGACACAACCAAGCCCAGCAAAGATCCAGACATGAGTCAAATTGTTCCAAACGTACATCTCTGAGCTTTGCCATTAGCACCAGCTTGAACTTTGAGATGGGCAAATTTCCTTCCATTTTGGACCAATCTAGGCACATCTTCTTGCAGAGTGTAGATTTCCCAGATCCTGGTTCACCCTGAATGATCAGCGGAATTTCTTTCTGGACCACATCCAAGCACAGCTTGTAGTCTTGTGTAATTACTCTACCGTATTTACCGGTAGATAACCCCCCCCAATGCATAACCCCCCCCCCAATGCATACCCCCATATTGGCAAAACATAAAAAATGCCCAATGCATAACCCCCCCCTATGCATACCCCCATATGTACTGTACAGTACCTGAACCTACCTATGTAAGCTGGTCATATAGTACCCATAGCCACTCCCACACCAAGCTAAGATGCCTATAGGCCTGCTTGGGGGTGTATTGTACTAGAATAACCGTGTTTTGACCTCAATTATACCCTAAAACACGTGCTTTTGACCTAAAAAATATGCCTCTGCGCACCTCTCAAAAACATAAAAAATGCCCCATGCATAACCCCCCCCAATGCATAACCCCCCCCCTATGCATACCCCCATATGGGACCTCTCAATTTTTGCATACCCCCATGGGGCTATGCACCGGTAAATACGGTACTTGCCATTGTTTGTTGCATAGTAGTACTAATGTGCAGGTTCACATAAATTTCATCCAATGGGATAATGAGACCAGACAAGTGAGGAATAATGTTGGTGGTTGCAAGGTGATAGTACAGCTTCTTCAACTGTACCAATACTGCGGTCTGCATTGCATGATGGGTTCTTCCTCCAGGGTATCCAGGTGTATAGACTTGTACAACTTGCTGGGTCAAACTTCTTGGCATCTCTGCAACAGGCGTGGCTGCAAGAATTTCCTCCAGTGTAAGTCGAACATTGTGAAAGGATGGGCGGTCAGCTTGATCATAACTCCAGAGTTTTGGCACATAGTCACAGCTACAGATACACACACAACAATGGCAATAATATGATAGTCAAAAGGGAGAATAGAATACACCAAGCAGTTTCATGATCAAGTTAGCTAGGTTAAAAAACTACTATCACATACATTTTTTCAGGGAATGGTGTGTCTTCTGGTACTTCCAAGTGGTTTCCGCTTAGTACTCTCGTGACAATCCTTTCACGGTCCAGGACACCATAGGGTTGTGCTCCAAATGTCAGTGCTTCCCATACGAAAACTCCAAAGGACCACACATCACTTTTGCTGGAAAATGGAGCAGACAGTGAGCTTTCTCCAATGATGCCATCAAAACTTGTAGTTGATGACTGCAGTGACTTGACAAACTGCAAAACTTCTGGAGCACTCCAAGCCACAGGTATTGTGTTGATGTTACAAATGTTGTAGTGGCTACCACCATACAGATTTCTGACAAGTCCAAAGTCTCCTAAAGTCCAAGTTCAAATCTGTACCAAGTCAAATACTGAAAAAACCAATGTACACTGAGGCTAACCTACCTAGTTTTGCCACAGTTCCAGTAAGCAGAACATTTCTAGCTGCAATATCTCTGTGAACATGATTGTTGGCTTCCAGAAATTCCATTGCCTTTGCCACATCCACCAGATATTTCAGGATGTATGGCACATCAGCTCGATTCTGTTCTTTGTTCTGAAAGACATGGCAGATACGTACACAGACACTACAGATAGTATAATTCAGCATTGAGCTTTTGCTACTCATTATCAAACCACTGTTTCAATCTACCGATTTGTATCGCAAATTGATGAGATGGGAGTACAGGGACCCTCCTTCCATGAAGTCCATCACCAAGAAGCTGGGTTGATCAACCATATGACATACTCCATATGCTCTCACAATATTTGGATGTTGCAACTTCCTTCAAAACACAAAAAAAACCTTAGGTTTTCACTCACCATGTGAGCTTGAGCATAAGAAACTCTCTTCTCAACAAAAGTTGGGCACATGTGTCATAAACAAATGACCATATGTACAGTAGCTTGGACGCTTCTCTCAGCAGTTCCTCTTGTTTCCCAGATCTCATTCGTTTCAGTGCTACTGGTCTGGAGATAACTCCAGAGCTGGGCATCCATTTTGCGCGAAAAATCTCTCCGAAACACCCGTGATTATCAAAGTGGATGATCTCATGAAGCTCCTCAAGCGGAACGGCTGGAAGGTTCATCCCTTCCATATCCTGCATTGTTACTCTTGCGTATTTTATTTTAGGTTTTTGGTCAAGAAAGGACACCACTTTCTGCGTTTTGAAATAACACTGTACACTGTGCTGTAATACTCTGCAAGCAGACTGGAGCTGAACTTGAACTTTGAACCTAACAGTCGTCTGATACACAGTCTCTTTGTTGTGTTTACTCAACCAAACTCTACGTTATATTGTACGTTACTTGTATTTATTGCACTTTTTTGAGATTAGGCTCGTTGACGCAGATGAACCGTCATACACCTGAGTTGACAGCCAAATGGCACTACTATTTATTTTTTGCTAGGTACACTACGTTGTAGAGTGCTTCTTTGGAAATGTACCTTGGACACCTTTTTTATGGTCCAGCAGCCGTTTTCCAAACATATTGCGCCTTCCGCATTACGTTGCTGACCAGTTCAAAATTTAACCCCTCCTGTATGCTGAGATATGGCTGTTAGTAGGCCCAATTTGCCCCTCACGTGCCCGCCACTTTTTTCAAAAGTTCTTAACATTATTCTACTTCATTTTTTTTCGCTGTTTTCGGTTTGGGGCATGCCCCATCGATATTTTTATAAATACACCACCAAAATTGACGAAAATGATCAAATTAGCCAAAATTACCCCTTTTTGGGCTATATCATGGTGTATTCATCAAAATATCGGAGGGGCATGCCCTAAACCGAAATCAGCGAAAAAAATGGAGTAGAATGATGGTAAGAACTTTTGAAAAAAGTGGCGGGCACGTGAGGGGCAATTTGGGCCTACCAGCAGCTATATCTCAGCATACAGGAGGGGTTAAATTTTAAACTGGTCAGCAACGTAATGATGGATTCCATGGCATATCACCCCAATTTTTGGCAAAATCGCACGCACCATCTCCGATTTTATTCAAATTTGGTACACATATAGGCCCTAGGGGGAAACGAAATCGTGCAAAATTTCAGCTTCCTGGGGCCCTCCATTCTGGAGATATGCAGCCTCAAAGTTGGACTTTTGGCCCGGCCGGAGGCCATACGTGCTATCTTTGAGGGCTTGTAGCTCCATCAATATTCAAAAAGTGATATGGACATGTTTATATCATTTTGAAGCTAATTCCATGTAGAATCCAATGAAACCATCAAAACAGGAGCTTATGTGACCAAAAAATAAAGTAAATCGCAAACACAAACTTTGAAGCAAAAAATCTCAAAACTATATCTTTTGATTTTTTTTTAAATTTGAGAGGAGCAAAAGCATTGTGTTTACTAGTTGCATGCAAAAAATTGGGATGGGGAACGCACTATTTCAGGAGTTATGGCCAGTTATGTGTGATTTTTCACTCGTAAATTACGAACTAAGTCAAACATTTCCGAGCAGACTTTGGCACACATGTTCAGAGCAGCAGTACAGCACAACTCCACATTTAACATCTCAAAAGTAGCACACATATAGGCCCTCTTTCACCAGCATGGCCAGAACAAACAATCAGCATTGCTTGCCAGTGTTTCAACTCCTCAAAAGTTGTTACTTTTTCTTTGGAATTGGAAAAAACTAAGTCCGATGAATTGCAGGCACATTTGAGCTCATTGGTTTTTGGTGATATCACATTAAAGCTCCTCATTTTCGACTTCAAAACTAACATATGTATGGCCTCCTGTTTACCTGGCTACTCAGCAATGCATATTCACCATTGCTGTCTATTCTTTGTGCCCTCCAAACATTGGGTTTTATCTGTCGGAAATTATGTGTTAGTGTACAATAAATTCTTCAAAAGACATGGTGGTGCTGTAAACTCAACACTAATTGCTTCTCAGCTTGTATACACAGCTTTTTTATTCAACTGGGCATCTATTGGGCATTCACCCTTGCCTTCTAATCACTTAGTTCCCTAGAGTTTCTACATATACAGTGCGTGTATGCATAAAATATGTGATATGCAGTGGTTCAATAGATTAGACAGCAAGGGTGAATGCCCAATAGATGCCCAGTTGAATAAAAAATCTGTCTATACAAGCTGAGAAGCAACTAGTGTTGAATTTACAGCACCACCATACCATGTCTTTTGAAGAATTTATTGTACACTAACACATAATTTCCGACGGAGAAAACTCAATGTTTGGAGGGCACAAAGAATAGACAGCATTGGTGAATATGCATTGCTGAGTAGCCAGGTAAACAGGAAGCCATACATATGTTAGTTTTGAAGTCGAAAATGAGGAGCTTTAATGTGATATCACCAAAAACCAATGAGCTCAAATGTGCCTGCAATTCATCGGACTTAGTTTTTTTTCGAATTCCGAAGAAAAAGTAACAACTTTTGAGGAGTTGAAACACTAGCAAGCAATGCTGATTGTTTGTTCTGGCCATGCTGGTGAAAGAGGGCCTATATGTGTGCTACTTTTGAGATGTTAAATGTGGAGTTGTGCTGTACTGCTGCTCTGAACATGTGTGCCAAAGTCTGCTCGGAAATGTTTGACTTAGTTCATAATTTACGAGTGAAAAATCACACATAACTGGCCATAACTCCTGAAATAGTGCGTTCCCCATCCCAATTTTTTGCATGCAACTAGTAAACACAATGCTTTTGCTCCTCTCAAATTTTTAAAAAAATCAAATGATATAGTTTTGAGATTTTTTGCTTCAAAGTTTGTGTTTGCGATTTACTTTATTTTTTGGTCACATAAGCTCCTGTTTTGATGGTTTCATTGGATTCTACATGGAATTAGCTTCAAAATGATATAAACATGTCCATATCACTTTTTGAATATTGATGGAGCTACAAGCCCTCAAAGATAGCACGTATGGCCTCCGGCCGGGCCAAAAGTCCAACTTTGAGGCTGCATATCTCCAGAATGGAGGGCCCCAGGAAGCTTAAATTTTGCATGATTTCGTTTCCCCCTAGGGCCTATATGTGTACCAAATTTGAACAAAATCGGAGATAGTGCGTGTTTTGGCTGGGGTGAAATGCCATGGAATACATCTAATGCGGAAGTCTCAATATGTTTGGAAAACGGCTGCTGGACCATAAAAAAGGTGTCCAAGGTACATTTCCAAAGAAGCACTCTACAACGTAGTGTACCTAGCAAAAAAATAAATAGTACTTGATCATGGTCGCTCTCCCTCCCACACACGTACCAAACAGATTCCTACAGTATGTGATAAGCGCATAAAAGCAAGCACAGAGAGATGCGAAACGCGGAGATGACCAGAGTCAGCATAATACAGACAGAGCCCGTTTGTTTGTGTTGGTATGTACGCAACCCAACAGGAGAACGCAATAAGCCTCTATTCAAATCCGCTTCGCGAGACCGACCGACCATTCTACATACGTACAAAGGACTTGGTTTGGTATGTACGTATGTATGTATGTTAGTAAGTAAGTAAGTAAGTAAGTACTGTACTTACATAACATACACAGCTCGAGTTGAGTTCTGCTTTACTAAAATTCGCAGCTGTCTTTGCGAAGTGCTGGATGCTGAGTCAAGGACTCCTAGACCGCGTATTACTTAGAGTACTATAAACCGGTAATATGTGGTAGTTTCGGTCTAGGACTCCTTGGCAGAGGCGAAGTTGAAGTTGAACCATGGACAATCAATTCTAAACCACGCAATGATGAAATGTAAAATTGAGCAGTGTTGTTGGAAGCGAACAGAACAACAGTCACGAGTCACGTACATTACGCAGCTTTACTGACAGCTTACAGCTACTGTAAACCATGAAATTTTCGAACGCACAAATATTTCGAACAGAAGGGGGGGTCGTTTAGTTCGAACACTTTAATTTTCGAACACAGAGCTCAGCCAAGCTGTATGTACGTACCTACATACGTACATACAACGCACGCAACACCAACAATTTTTTTTCCTTCGCTAACCTATGGTAGAATCTGGTCAATCGCCTATTCAGATGTCTATGTTTATCGTTTGGTGATGCATGGTGCTGTATATTATGTACCATACCGTATGGTGCTGTACATATGTACTGAGGAAGTCCATCCCGTACCGTATGGTGGTACTTTTGCAATAAATTTGTTCAACATACAAAAAATTCGAACCATGTAATTTTCGAACAAAAGTTTTTTGTTCGAATTGTTCGAAAATTACATGCGTTCGAAAATTTCATGGTTTACAGTACGTAGCTGCTTGAAAAGCTCGTTCGCTGCAGTAAAATAAGCGTTCTTCTTGTATTGATCTTTCGTTCTATCGTATGAGTTCATTCATTGCCTGCTGGCTCCTGTGCAGTTGCAACTTGTAATTTTGGAAAAGGCGGCTTCTAAACCTTCCAGAATCCCGCAGCCTTCAAGAAAGCGGCAGAATATGGCGTACACGTGTTCTGGCAGTAGCAATGCCGAATTGATTCAAAACATGAAAGGTGTGTATGATGATGATCTACGCTTTGACGAATAAATTATCGACAAAATTTGGATTAGAGATTGGAAAAAGATGCATTTACTTTTCCAGAGCATGGAATTGTCAACAGCGATGTCGTTGAAAGCACCATGCTTGCTGTTGATAGGAAATTCTTTGTTGCCGAAAACGACCCCGATGTTTACGAAGATCGACCGTTAAAAATTGGATTCGGAGCCACTATTTCTGCGCCACACATGGTAAAAGAAGGTGATCACCAAAGCGATCGATTCAATAATTATTGTTTGCAGCGTTTTTGTGTATGTTTTATCTGTTCCCTTTTTCAGCACGCTTTTGCGCTTGAAATGCTCAAATCGCACGCTACCACTGGCTCCAAAGTATTAGACGTTGGATCCGGTTCTGGTTATCTGTCAGCATGCTTTGGAATCATGGTAAAGCTGGCTCACATCCCTTCCACGTATTGGTACGTGCTGTGCTGTACACAATACAATACGTACAGTACCGATTACCGCTTGTAGTGTACCGCATTGAGCTGCCTTATCATAATCGAGCGCGTCATGTCCGTTTTCTAGGTGGGACCAACTGGAAACGTAATTGGACTGGAGCACATACCAGAGCTGGTTGACTTGGGCCTCAAGAACATCACAGCCTCAAACCCTGACCTGATTGAACCTGGCGTCATTGAAATGCACGGTTAGCTTACACAAGATTATCTGCCCAAACTCTCTGACTCCTTTATCACACGTAATGTTCCTGTGCCTAACATATACTAATGGCCCTATTTTAGCTGGAGATGGCAGAGATGGTTTCGCATCCTACGCTCCCTACGACGCGATTCATGTTGGCGCGGCGGCAGAAAGTGTGCCAGAGAAGGTAGCCTATGTACGTGTACGTACGTACCATCTTGGCAAATGTAAAAGGTAGGCCTACATAAGTGAATGCGATGTCGTTGATTATGCCAATATTATGCCAATATTTCATCCAGCTGGTTGAACAACTCAAGCCAGGAGGTCGGATGGTGCTTCCAGTGGGCAAGCGGTATGGCAATCAGCACTTTGTTCAAATCGACAAAGACGCAAATGGCGTAGTTCAAGAAACGGAACTGATGGCAGTTCGCTACGTTCCTTTGACCACGGTGGAGGATCAATTGACTGGCAGGTCAGCATGGCATATTGTAGGATGGCTCTTTGTACGACAATGCATGGTTTGGGCTGCCTGCCACTGGGTGTTGATGATGGTGCGTTATTTTAGCCCCTTTCGCTTTTACGTACTTGTGTACATATTTCAGGAAGGTGGATGTGCTGAGGAAGATGCTGTTGAAGATGTACCTGGAACAAAAGATTGCAGCTGGGGCTAACACTTCGCATGAGACAACTAACGCCAGCGGTTAGTACTGCATGATGCGACTTGTAAAAATTAGACCAATAGTACCTATGTACTGTAATTAGGGTATTGTGGGGTAAGCCCGGCCATGAGGTAATTCGGCCACCCTAAGCTCATTTGAACTATTGCTGTTTCAGCAAATACATAGCTCATTTGAAATAGGAGAATTCAATTAACGCGATTGATAAATATTTATCTCAACCAGTGGCCCTTTGCAGCTTCGCAGCAGTAAAGGAGACTATCTCTAGCATCTGGCAACCCGTTTGCAAATCTGGCAACCCTTTTGCAGATCTGGCAACCCTGTTGTAGATCATGATCTGTCAACTTATTATGGATCTGGCAACCATTTTGGGTAGTTGGCTAAAAGTTGCATATCTGGCAACCCTATCGCAGAGTTGGCAACCCTATGATGGCAGATCTGGCAACCCCTTTTCCGCATAGATCTGACAACCTTGCACAGCATCAGTCGAAAATGGTGCATGCAGCAACCCTTTTGCAGGTCTGGCAGCCCTTTTGCGCATTTAGCAATCTGGCAACCCTTTTGCAGATCTGGCAACCCTTTAGCGCATCTCGCGTTTTATTCCCATGTGCATTTTCGGGCGTGACCATTTGCTAACGCTGGCTTGAAAACCTGCGTCGTTTGGTTTCTGCGGCATTTAGTACTAAAATATCGATTATCGATCGATTATTGGTGATCGGCTGATCAGATCAAACATCTAAGGCCTTCCTGAAGTCCTCGGGGGCATAAGCTCTTTGAAGAGCCCTAGATGGATGCTGTAGCTGCAAAATTGAGTGAGTGTGAGCGAATCTGCGCGCTTTTAGTACTAAAATATCGATTATCGATCGATTATTGGTGATCGGTTGATCATATCACAAATCGAAGGCCTTCCTGGCGTCCTCGAGGACATAAGCTCTTTGAAGAGCCCTAGGTGGACGCTGTAGCTGCAAAATTGAGTGAGTGTGAGCGAATCTGCGCGCTTTTAGTACTAAAATATCGATTATCGATCGATTATTGGTGATCGGCTGATCAAATCAAAAATCGAAGGACTTCCTGGCGCCCTTGGGCTTATAAGCTTTCGAAAGAGCCATTAGTGAACGCTGTAGCTGCAAAACTGAGCGAGTTTTTCGCATCACAGACACACACACACACAGACATCAGCCCTATTTGTTAGTAGATCGTTCTCTCAATCGTTCCATTGGTTGCTGAGATATCATGCAGGCCTGAAACTGAGGTGGTCGGATTTTTCCATGGCCGGGTTTACCTCGTAGTACCTTACCAGTGTTGAAAGCTCTCCTTCTCTTCAGGCCCATAAGAAAGAGCAGCCACGTCAGTTCAGTGACCGTTGACAGTCTTTCTTTTGATGAGCTGCGTGCCGTCTTCTCCTTTCTCTCCATTAAAGACTGGTCTGCAGTGGAGCGAGTCAGCACTGCCTGGAGAGCTGCAGTCATTCGGCTCTGGAGAGTTATCAGATGCATAGATCTGAACAGTGTATTGGGTGTTCGACCCTTCTCCGCCTGCGAGTACCAGTACTTCACACCCAAACTTGGTTTGAAGCTCATCACATTGCTGACGCAAAGATGTGGCAGCAATTTGCTGGAGCTAAGGTCAGGATGTCAGCTGAAGATGGACATGAGAGCACTGGCAATCCTGGCCAACGGATGTCCCAACTTAAAGTCACTGCAACTGTCCAGCGTCACTTTTTACTGGGAGGAGCAACTTATGACCCTGCCTGAAGATGAAAGACCCATCGCTTTTGAATTGGGCGCAACTTTCCCAGCTTTGACATCGCTGAGTTTGGAGAAAAGTTTCGATGATTCTGCGATGGCTTACCACGGTAGAGATACGGTCGATCCCCTGCTGTACAAGCTGTTTCGAGCCATGCCTCGCTTGACTGACGTGTCACTGGCACATTGCACTATGATCACTGGAGCTTGCTTGCTGGGAATGAATCCAGACTTGGAGTCCCTGGATCTGACATTCTGCAGAAGGGTGCAGACTCAGACGCTGCAGATGGCATTGCAGGAGCAGCTGAAATGCTTACGGTATGCATGGGATTATTTACAGTTTCTTTTTGGCTAAGCTGTGGACCATAATGGTCGTCCAGAATATGGTAATTTGTTGCCTTTGGTTTTCAGGAAGTTATCGCTCTACAGCTGTCATAAGCTCACTGGAGTCATTCTCCAGCATTTGCCAACCAGTCTCCAGCAGCTGGATGTCAGCTATTGTGACAAGTTGGACTCCTCATCTTTCTTCGACCTACTGGAAACGCATCAGCAACTGAGAACACTCAAATTGGCTCACCTCGCCTGCCTTGATTCTCGCGTTTTGCAACGAATTTGTCAGCTGGAGAACTTGCATCAGCTTGACCTCAGATGCTTTTACATGGAAGTCACTGAACACGGCAACGCACTCAGCGCTTATTGCCATCGTTACGACCTAAACGATGGCCTAAGACAGCTGGGAAAGCTCAGTTCGCTACGTACGCTGGATTTGAGCAAAAATGACTTCGTTCGCGATGAGACTTTGTACGAGATAACTCGAGGATGCAAACAGCTGTCACAGTTGACCCTTGTGAAGCTGGTCAACTGTACTGCCGCTGGTTTCTGTTCTCTGGGAGATTTGAGCCAGCTGACAACTCTGGATTTGAGCGACAACCGGGGCGTTACGCCGACCGTACTTCAAACTTTAGCCGGCTGCTCTCGTTTGGACTTTGTGCAGGCCAGAAACTGTAGAAACATCGGAGAAGCAGATGTGAAAGATTTGGCTGACATTTGGCTCAATCGTGCCACTTCGTTTCAAATCTTTTGAATCCTGTTGTGTTGCGTCAGCCCCTGTCTTTCGATTGTTACAATCGATGCACAGATGGCACGCCAATGTCTTTAGGATCAGGATGCTCTGTATGTACGTAAGTGTCACGATGACCGATGGCCATCTAGAGAATCAAACAAAGTTCCTGTTGCACGAGATTGCATCATTACAAAATGCATAGTCTACGTGGCGGATCTCCTTTGTGTCTTGGCGGGAGAAATTATTCAGGAATGTGACGGACGACACAGACCGTACACGCGCGTATGTACTGTCTGTACGTAACGTGAGACAAAAGGGACACTACCAGTGCAAAGTGTAAGAGAGGGAGAGTGTCAGTCAACCTCCGCCTTTTCTTGCGCGTTGAACTGGAACCTGCAGACGACTGTGTGAAGGATGTGGTGAATTACTACATAGTAGTAAAGGAAAACGGACGACAGGACAGAAGAGATTACACAACTCTTATGTCCGGCGCGCTGAGACAAATTTGGAGTGGTCATCGGCCGACCGATTTGAACATTCTTTCTTTCCACGGCGCTAAAGTCGGTAAAGTATGCGAGTAGAAAAATGGGCATGCATGGACAACAACAACACCAGGTGGCGGCGACGCAGGACGATGGACGACTGGGTGCAAAAAAATTCGCCAGAAGAGAGAAGACTCATTATTGCCATTGCTGGACGCACGCTTTGTAATGTTCCTTCGCCCCACACATTTACAGTATTCCACCACCAATTTCGACAAATTGTGCGGTAATCATTCGTGCCTGAATCCTGCAATGACATCATCAAAAATATTTTTTACATCATGTAGGCCTACTAAAATACATACCGTATTTTGGATGAGGAAATAATTGTGCCTTTGCCATGGAAAGTAGCTGGGGAAAACGTTATGTACACCTATGGTAGAGAAATGTCACATATGCACCGGACAATCTCCATGTGATCAAGTATGGAGCTGCAACGACAAGAGTCATAAAATCGCCGATGGCATTGACACCTTTGCTCGCCTGCCCCTCGTCTTTCTCTTTTTCCTGCGCTGGTTCTTCTGTCGAGCATTGAGAAACTGATAATATTTCGACCCAAAAACATCGAAAAGAAGACTCAGAACCTGACGAGAGAGGGCGCGCGCGTCGTTGCAGAGCTCCACGCGCGCTCACGCACCGTCTCTCCCTCACTACACTAACTCACTCACTCTTCACTCATTCATTCTTTCTTTTCTCCTCAGTCGGTCCTGCAGTAGTGTGTGGTGTGTAGTGTCCCTTTTGAGACGACAACAAGAGGTGCAAGTCTGCGCAATCGACCAACACCCACGGCCGGTGGTACCTACAGCTGCTTTGTTCTTTGTTTTTGTCTGCACACCCGTCCAGTGTCGGTCGGTGTGGTCACAAAGCGACGACAACACACTGAGAGGACGAGGCCTTTTTTTCGCGCGCCCTTTGGTCTCTGCATTTTTTACGATCTCGCGCCCAGGCGCGAAAAGCGGCTTATTTCGACGGGAAGGCGATAAAGCAGTCGAGTGAACAGCAGACTCCCACTTTTCCCCGTCCGCCGCGTGGTGGAGCGCGTTTTTATCGCGCCGACTGCGATCGCAAGCGACTTGGCGCTGCGGTGACATTGCACCTTTTCATGCACGCGGCCACCACGCGACGAACGACGACGACAGCGGATTAGGAGCAGCATTCTTCTTGTCCTGTCAACTTGATTCTGTTTTTTACGAGGCCATTGCAACAACCCTGGAGGAGTATGTAAACTTTGAACTCGGACAAATCCTCCCGCTTGCTCTCTCGCTCTCTCTGTCATCCCAATCACAATCACCACAGTCAAGCTGGCTCTGACAGACAGACGCGACAATTGACAAGATTGTGTAATTCTCGGCTATACGACTCACGCCCGCGCTAAATTCCTGCGTCGTGTGCGTTTTATTCCCTCCGTGTTTCACGCTCTTGAATCCGCCGGTTCTGTCTCTGAAAGCTGAACAGCCTCTGCCTCCTTCCTGCCAGCCCTATCAGTTACGTAAACATTTCCCCTCAGGTTGCTTTCCAGCCGTTTTGCTTGAGGGGCAGAGCAAGGCGCATCCTTCCGCGATTATTCTCTGCTCCCGTCCATTATTTGCGCTGCTGCAATTGCTGCCGCTAATGTGTTGGTTCGCGCCTAACCTATACTGTACCTCCCACCGATAAAAGCCCTTTTCCCTCCTTCCTTCCCTCACTGAATAACAAAACGGCACCCTTCATCATCTGAGTTGTACTGAGTTCTCTCATCGCTGCCAGCTGCTTATATCTCAAACAACGGATTCCTTTTAGCAGGCAGTTGATAGGATGAGTCGGGATCGGAACAGACTCAGGTAAACCATCATCATCCACACTGCAGTCTATGGCTACTAGCTTCAACTGATTGCAGCACCTCATTCTTTCCAACTGTTTTTATCTGAGGAAGCCTGTCAGTTCCTTGCTTCCATTTTACCACCAGCTGACTGGTTGAAGAAGCAGAACAGGCATCGAAGAGCTAACCTGTACTAGATAACGGAACTACGTAGTGAAAAGCCCTCGCCTATTTTTGCTTCGCTCTGAGAAAAACAAAGCAATCGCTCAGTCAGACCACGGATTCCTTTCACCCCTAGAAGAACTAATGCAACATGGAGGGTGTAGCAGAGTTGCAGAACCACTCCAACTGCAACTCTGAAACGACTGGAGGAGTAATAATGGAAGAAAAGGAAGAAAATAATGATCTCTGTCCATCGGGCGGGTCAGCGCAATTGGTGCGGGATTATCAAGCGTTCTATACGCAGCGAGTGCAAAGCTTGGAGAGGTTCAAGGAACGAGTGTGTGCCGATGCTTGTCATAGCCGGAACAATGACGGTCAACCAGTACAATCTTCGCCATCTGCTTCAACCCAGGAAAATGATGCTTCAGCCGGAAACAAATTCACGCAACTCAGAGAAAGCATGGTAAGATTAGCATTCCAATACTGAATGGATACTGTATGTAATGGGATACTGTATGTAATGTAGGTAACTGTGCTTGTATTCATTCTGGGACATTTACATATCACCTAAAATGCTGGCAAGATCTGGTGCGGCAGTTTATGGAAGCTTTTAGCCTTCTGCTGTCACCATTGTGCATATCCGTTTTGTTTGGATTGGGACAAAAAGGGAGTAGGAAAGGTGTGAAAAATTATGGGGTCTCCTTTTGAGTCCTGTTAGGGGGATGTTTACTGTCAGTGTTGCGGTTCCTTTTGTCGGGTGCGTAAGTGTGCAAATGTGGCTAGGTAAATAGCTCCATATCAAAATCAACGCTGACAATAAGCCGGGCCAGGGGCAGTTTTTCGAGTGTGGAAAGCCTACCACGGGGTGGCTGACCTCAAATAAACTGGGGAAGGAAAGAGCAGAGGGAACAAACGATAAGAGCATAGCATGGCACCCGGCGATATATTCGGGCTTTTTCTTGAATATTTGCTTAGCGGTCTCCTGTTGTCCGATGTCCTTTGCTATGCCCGTATTTGACGTAGGAAAGGAATCGCCGTACATGCTTTCCGTGCCGTATGTATGTTATGTACGTACGTACGCATGCACACCCTCACCCTGTCGTCATGTCCCACCCATATTACCGTCCAGTACGTAGGAACTTTCAAATCTAATGAGAGGCAACCGCATACATACGTTTGACGTACTCACGTTTCACACATGTCGTGGCGTGTCTAACAACTACGTACTGCAACAACTACCAGGAGACGACGCAGCGTGGCGGCACGATGGCAATTTGGAATCCAAAAACAAACGACAGCAGTCCGAATTTATGGAAGCGACACTGCGTACGGACAGGACACGGTAGAGAATGCGGGACACCTGCTAGGTCCAGTCCTGTCCTCACGCATGTGCGCACTTGTGCATTTAGGAATAGACCTACACTAATATGGACACATCGAGCCCTCCAGTGAAAATCCCGGAAGAAGAAGGGAAGATGGATGCACGCGCGGGCTCTTTGTTTCTCCTTTCAAAAATGCGCTTCCGATTCACCCTTTTTTCTCCGCCACCATTCGGGGGTCCGCTTTCCCCCATGTTCCTCCCCCTGAGAAAGAAACCAGCGCGTTAGTACACGGGCGGGTCCCTTTCTTCTTTTTTTCCAGAGTCCGATGTCGCGTTGCGGCCGGGTTGGGTGTCAAGCCTCATCTCCTTCTAAATCCATAGATCATCCCCAGAAGTAGGGACTTGTCAAAAAAATCTGTGCATCATTGTCTGCGGCTGTGCTCAGCTGTCTGTCGTCGCCCAGCAGAAAGTGTCGTGACCCTTTTCGCTTTTTTTCAAGTGACTGGAGGTTGAACGTCGCTGAGGGTAACAACGAGCGGGTTTGGTGGAAAGAAGTCGGAAACAAAACTTGAGGAGGAAATTGCCTCTTATCGCTACATTCTTCATGCACGCTCGACTGCTGCGTATATGCAATGCAGCATCTGCATAAAATATGTAGGCGACTGTACGTGCGTGCGTTATACACATTCACATTTGAGGTACCTACATACGTACGTATGAATGCAATGCATGTGTACGTACACTCGTACCTACAGAAGAGAAGCCAGGTGTGAGCGAATTCTAACGTGTCAGTTTTCGCAGCTCAAAGAATGAGGAAACTGCTCGCGCATATTTTGGAGCGAACGCAGAACAAAAACGCAGTGAACATCCAGAAAAGTTCATGGACTCTCTTCCTTTTGCGATAAGAAAGAACAGTCGAGTCGATGTTCCTTTTCGATACAGATGGGCAACCACGACACGACTCCTAAAGTTTACAAAGCACTCCATCTAAAAACTTTTATGAAGGCAGTGAATTTTTTATGTCCCCTCGTCATCAAATTTTCGACATTTTTATGACCAGTTTGACATCGAGTGAGGCCAAGCATGAATCAGGAATATTGGTGGGTTATAATATTTTCCGGGTAACATAAT
Source organism: Epsilonema sp. ZAB3_2 (assembly GCA_030247985.1). Lineage (NCBI taxonomy): Eukaryota > Metazoa > Nematoda > Chromadorea > Desmodorida > Epsilonematidae > Epsilonema > Epsilonema sp. ZAB3_2. The sequence goes on from JASAMW010003316.1 coordinate 94,731, forward strand.
CGGGGATGGTATAGGTACTGTAACTTTCATGCAGAGTACGTACGTATTTGGTGTGCCTACTTTTCAAAAATCTGTGTTTTCATCGAAGCGGCAGAACTTTTATGATGGTCGAAAATCATAAAACTTCTAGTCGTATTTCCACGAGTCAACTTTCCATCGAAAAGTAAATTTTTCAGTGTCACTCACACTCTCTTTCGGCCTTTGAAAGGGAGAAAATTCGGTGACGGTTGAAAAATGATCCCGACACCGCAATTATTGTTTGTTGATCTGAAAGGAAAAGTGTTTAGAGGGATATCGGCCTAATGTTACTTTCTTGTGCCGACGGGGGGTATGGACATGGAGGAGTGGCTCCTTCAAAGAAAACTGCCCGGCCATGTGTCTCAGTGAGCTGTACGTACATGTACGTACAGTAGTGTACATGTACCTACGTACATCGACCCTAATCAGATCAGTTTTTACAACACGACCAACGCAGTTCCGCTCGATTTTTCAAAAAAATATCCGTGCCTCATGACTTTCGATAGTTTAGGACGTTTCGACCGATCTCATGAGAGGGGGGAAAATTCAACCGAGAGGGGATGAGGAGACCGCAAGAATGGAGACAGAGACAGGGAGGGAAGCGAGACGCCCCAGTTCTTGAGTTGACAACTCGTCCAGCCCACCCCAGCTGTGCATGAAGATTTTTTTCGGAGCCAATTTTCAACGCGGGAGAAATCGCTGCAGTCCTGCGTAGGTTTAATTTTGATAGGCATTGGGGTGTTTTGGGTGGATAAGATCAGCGGATTTTCTCAGCCTGTACCATCATCCACCTTGCAAATGTTGCATAGAGAGATGTCACAGAAGGGTGATGAGATGCATTGTCAAAGTCCTGCCCATTCCTTCCATCTCATCCAGCCTGGCTGATCCTATTTTTAGCAGCCCCTCGTTTCGGGCTTGTACTAATCTAATGCAGTTTCCATTGATGACTGTGGCACCAATCTTTTGTCACATTCCTGCGTTGTCACTAGAGATTTTGCTGATGCACGTGTATTATTGTACATTCCTATACAATCCACGGGAGTAACATGCTGTACAGAGGATAGAAAGAATCTTGAAACTCGGCTGGCCAATTTACACGACAAATTTTCCGAGACTTTCAGGCCCCGAAAATGCGAAAAGAATTTTACTGAGCAAGCAGCCCGACAGAGAAAAATTCGTACCCACACACAGAGAGGTGATGTGGTTCTGCTGACTCTAACAAGCGTGAAATACAATGTCCATCATTCTCCATAATAATGCACTCACCATCACGAACAATGCATCACCTGTCTGCATTCCATTGAGCGAACTTTTCTGTACTTACTGCATATTGTGCATACCAGGCTATGAAGTGGACGGCAGCCCAGAAGAGAGAGACAGGAAGCTTTTGTGTTTGGTCTCGAATGCTGGTCTTTAACTAAAGGGAGCGACAAAGCTGTGGGCATACATCGCAGCGTATGCTTCTGAAGTATCACGACAAGGAGAGTCGAGTAGTCTATGCCGCCGCTGTCCCTAAATAAGCCTTCAAAAGCACTCAACTGACCACGACTCGCACTATTGAGCAAGAATGTCCGCCGCGCCGGCACTGCGCACAAACTTTCAAGCGCACGCGACACTATCGCATCTTTCTTCAGGAATGCGCGACGTTTCCTTTCGCATCTTGGCCACTTACGTACACCTTATGTACATACTTTCCTATGGCAATAGTTGTCAACATGGAGAGGGACTTTCAAATCAGGGACCCTGAGCTAGGCCATCATACGTGTACGTATGTACAATAACAATACAATAGATAGTAAGTTTATTTAATATGAAATACTAATACAGGGGAAGAATAGGCACCTCTGGCACGTACAAAATAGTGGGCAATGGTCATGTCAATAGTCTACAAACATCAGGCAGGCCAAGTTTACTCATAGACTCGCCCAATGTCAGGTGTGGTGTGTCATGGTCCTCTCTGTTTCAGGTGAATTTGATGGAGAAGGACGTGACTCTCATGCGTCAACTGCTTGCCTTGGGGGAGAGCATCGAAGAGCTGAAAGACTGGCACTGTCATCTGCTCAGTCCTGCCTCCAGTGTTACATCGCTGAATTATATTCTGGAACTGGAGACGGATGCAGAGTCAGTGAGCCAGGTGCTAGTCGTCAAAGGAGGTGAAGAGGAGGAGGAGGAACAACACACCGTCGGGGACGAAACACCGCCGCTGCACCAGCAGAGACAGTACTTCTCCAGGCACAATTCAGTCCTGCGCATTCCCATTCCTCCCAGTCATCATCGAAGCTTGAGGAAGAAAACTAGTAGTGCCACTGGAGCTGGAAGAGGAACGAGCGCGAACGAACGAACGGATGCGGAAGAGGAGGACAGCTCCTCTGGAGTCAGCACCAGTTCCAACAACTCCAGCTGCTGCAGCAACTCTGGCTCTATGGCGCGCAGAAAAACTACTGCAGCAGCTACTGGAGAAAAGGAAACTGCACCTGCCAAGAAGGAGCCTGTGCACCTGGACATCAGAATTCTGACTCACAAACAGCCCGCGCTGCAACAGCAGATACGACAAAATCCTCACGAAACGCAAGGATCCTTTGACTCTGGCATACAAGTTGCAAATTCTCAAGCAGAGAATGGAACTACGTGCGACGGCTTTGATAATGAAACTCAAGTTTTTGTGTAAAGTGGACACTACTGTACTTGGACAGGCTCGAAGGCTGCATGGATGGGGTACAGTCAGCAGAAGCAGGTTAATATTATGTGCGTTCGATTTTGTAACATGCTGCGATGACAGTTTGCGAATTGCGACAGTGTTTTTTTAAGATTGAATTGTGGTTCAGATAACGCCTCTAGTCTGGTGCTGGATTGTGCTTACAGTATGTGTCGTTTTGGTTTGTAGTTTGTATTGTACGTTATTCGTTTTTGTGCTTTTTTGCAAACATGCTATTTTTAATGTACGGTATAACGTACGTAATGTTCAACAACCATGAGCCCACGAATATCGTAAAAAGCCTGTAAAAATTTAGCCTGTAAAAATTTTTTTCCTGTCTTGTACTGGCATGGCATGTGGCTTGGCAATGGTTGGAAAAGCCAAGATTGATTGCAGCATGGCATACATAACCCATTTTCAACAGTTAGATCAATTCAATATTGATTGTCGTGCACCATACATACTGTACGTACAGTAAATGGTACGTTCGTATGTAATGCACTAAATGTAGCACAGAATGGATGAATGGAAACAGGTGGTGGGTGGGTGGTAGACTGGAAAGAAACCAAAACCTCAACACTTCGATATATCATCAGAAAACGACAAATATTGTTTTCACTCATTTCTGTATGCCATCTTTAAGCGGTCAAGGCGGTACCGGGACAAAATGACTGTGTCACTCATCAACAATGGCGACAAGTTGACCCATTAACACAGTACTCTCTTCCTGTACGGCCGGTCGTGTATGAGTGCATGTGCAGTGTGCAGCAAGGATAGGCAAATCAAGGAAAGTGGAACTGGAGTCAGTCCAGTGAGGTTCAGTTTGAGTGCATCGTCGCAGGGAAGAAATCCGCGACGGTGGGTGGCACACGAAAGTACGGTAACTTTTTGAACAAAGTTCTGTCCCCAAAAAGGATGGGATGACACGGTCAATGAAAGCGACACCAAAACGAAATTAATGAAGTTTCCCTTTCTTTCGTCAAACTTGATGTTGATGTATGTACAGACCACAGTTGAGATAATGATCTGACTGACACTGATGTATCGTAATTAAAGCAGTAAGATTCAGAATGTGTATTAATATGTAGTAGAACCTGTTTGCCTTCGTTCATTTACTGCTTAAGCTTCGTAAAAACGTACTCAAGATACATATTCGAGGGGAATACAAAGGCCAATCAACCATAGATCGTGATTCTAGACTTGCCGAATGGGATTGTAGACCTCTGTTTTGCAATGATACCTACGTGTACAAAGGCGCAAGCGTGGACACCTTCTAATAAATAAGTGGACCGTAGTAGTTGGCTTTATTTTGGTCCACTTATTTTGAAGGTGTCCACGCTTTCGCCATACTTTGTACAGTGGCGTGGACCGCTGTGAAGATCGCATTACAAAACACAAACCCAATTGGTAGTCTGGAATCACGATTCGGAAAAGAGTTTCCCAAAATCACTGAAACTACCTATCCAATCCACTGATCATTGGTGTTTGAGTATGTAATCTGCCACGGTCATTACGCCAGCCCATCCTTCTTTGGCAGCGACGATGATGTAACGAGGTGGGAGAATGAAGCCAATGAAGCGTCGTTCGCTCTGAGGAGGTTGCAATTCTATGCCAAAACTCAGTGGGATGTGTGGACCTTTGGGACTGCGAGCCCAATCCATGGAGAAACCAGAAATGGGGTCTTTAAAAAAAGAAATAATAGTGGCAAAAAGTTATTCAGAAAACCATGAGGATAATCACGCCCAATGCATATGTATACTGTGACACAACGTTTTGCTCTGCCTACACATTAGCTGTGGAGCGGTTCCAAGAATGTACGAAGTGCCATTCACAGCTTTCATGTTGTTGTAAGCCTGCCGAGAAATCCGCTTCTAAAACAAAAAAAAACAACCTGGTTGGTACTAAAACTACATTACGTACAATCCAGCTTGACAGGCTGGCTGGCTACCACTGATGTCAACTCGGTCTTCAGTAAAAACGGGTAAAGTAAAGTAAATTACCCGGGTATGCCCTAGCCCGGGTAAAGTAAAGTAAATTTACCCGGCTCCTGTCAAATCGGGTAAAGTAAAGCCAAATGACGCATTTTACCCGGGTAAAATCGAGTAAGTATAGGAAATTATTTTAGCACTAAAAAGCTAGCAATAGCTTGGCCTATATGTACTTTTTCTGTGTCACTGTTCATTCAAGCCGTTGCACTAATTTCCCAGGTTTTTAATCAACGGAACCATCACTGTTGAATATCGCAATTGCTTGCCGCTACGTACATCCCGCATGTATTTCTTACCAACATGCATGTATGTACTGTATATTCATCGGCGCCGCCATTTTGCCTGACCGTAAGTGAGCTAACATACCAGTACATACATACGTACATACTGTACCATACACACATACGTACGTGCATACATGGTATGTACATCATACTACTGTATGTACATTACATTACATAAATAATGCGCGAACTTGAACGAACGTTGAAGTGCCGCTTCGTGCGTTGTCTTCTCCGCCTCGTGGAAGGAATTAGATGTGCGCGAGTGCTGAGCTGCCTAGAGCACACGCTTTACTTGAGTACGTTTACCCGGGTAAGTACTGAGTAAGTATGTGCCGAGTAAATCGGGTAAGCATTGGCCATACTTACCCGTACTTTCAGCATTTTTACCCGGGTAAGCGTCCACACTGCCGGGTACCGGTAAACCTTACCCGATAAGTCATTACATCGGGTAAAGTAAAGTAAATTTACCACGGCCCAAAATTGGCCATTTTACCCGGGTAAAGTACCGGTAAATTTTACTCTGACATCAGTGCTGGCTACTGTTGTATATATTTTACCTTTTGCTGACCCACGAAAACAATTCCGAAGTCCGGGGAAGTTCGGGGAGGTAAGTAAACCACGGACGCCCAAAACCGAAAGTACGGAAAAATTATCGAAGTACTCGTTTTTCGTCAAGTTGTCCATGCCTTCCGGAAATAAATTTTCAACTGCAGCGGGAACGAAGAAAAAACAAAGATCCCACGAAACGAATGCGACAGACATAAGAGAGGAAACGGAGGAAAATGTGTCGCATTCGTTTCGTGGGATCTTTGTTTTTCTTCGTTCCCGCTGCAGTTGGAAATTTATTTTCAGAAGGCATGGACAACTTGACGAAAAACGAGTACTTCGATAATTTTTCCGTACTTTCGGTTTTGGGCGTCCGTGGTTTACTTACCTCCCCGAAGTTCGGAGCGAGGAAGGGGGACGATGTCATAAATTTTTACCAGTTCAGCTATATTTGGTGGATATGTGTCATTCTTGTAGGAATATGGATATGCCCACATGGTGCCATATGAGTGCAGGGCCATGAAACCTCTCAACTGCGTTCGAAGAGCCATCATCCAATCGGCCATGTTCTGTACTTCAACTTCAGAAGCTGCTCTGGGCCCACAATATGTGTCAGAGCAGGGATTGTGTGACGCACTAACGGGCCAGTCCTTCGATCAGTCTGCTGGATTTTCTGTGATCATCAAAGACAGAAGTCTATAGTTGAACAGATATTCGCTATATGGTTGTCCACTCCTGCAAACATAGTATGTATAGAATGGACTTCTGTTTTAGATGTCTGTGCGGAAAATCCAGATTGATCGAAGGACAGACCCTTCCGTGGGAACCTCCTCCTTCTAAATCATATAATATTATATGGGAGCGTACGAGTGAAAAAAGAAGCTTAAATGTTGAGGCGTCAAATTAGGTGCGTGCGTCTACAACAGCTCTGCAGTATACCTCCCCAGTGAAAGTCAAAGTTTCTGTTTGCATCAACGCCATAGCACCACTCCGGGGTAGACATATTGCGGCCAAGATATGGGCCTGATCGCGTCTTTCTCCACAGCCTGTCATCAGTCCAACTGTATTCGTACCCATCTGGGTTGGCAACGGGAAGAATATAGAAGTCAATGTTGTCCACTAATTTCCGGTATTGGTGATTTGAATGGTACTTTGTCACAAGCTGAATAGTTTACTTCTATTGTGTCACAAGCACAAGTCTATGTGTAAACGATTTTATATGCAGGTACAGTAAGAATCCTGGCAAAGGTACATACTGTATGTACTAGTGTCTCAAAATAAACCGTCCACCTTTCCGTGCATGTAACTTTGGAACCAAATCTTATATTTTTATGCAGTTTCCTTTATTTTGTAGCCAAGGCTTCAACGCAGGTGTGTACAAAATTTTAACTATTTCGTCCACATATTTCGGAAATTGCGACGGTTTGAATCTCGAAGCTCAAAATCGACGTTTTTCTTCATTATGGAGAAAAATCTCGGTCTTATTCTTTCAAGATACCCAGTTCAATGCGTTTGCTACCCTGGCACTGCGGCTAATGCATGAGATACGCATTTTCTAGCATTTTGGAACATCTTTTTTCATTACGAGGCTAATCCTTGTTCGGACCATGCACAGAAGACCCCTAATCGGCACTATCAGTTCGAAAAACCCTCGTTTTTGACCGCCGGGGAAAGAACGTGTTTGAACAGCTTCCACTTGGCCTATGAAGCTCAAGTTTTGTACACGCCTTCGCTACAAATACAAAAAACCGCATGAAAATTTAAGGTGTGGTTCCAGAGTTACATGCACTGGAAGGTGGACGGTTTATTATGAGACACGCTGTATATGTAGTATGTAACTGTATACTGTATATGGTTACTGTAACTGTATACTTACTTACCTCATTGATAATGTAAAGCGATGTGGCAGGGGCGATCCATTCTCTTGCATGAATGCCAGCTTGAATCCAAAACCCACGTTTTCTCTTCCCTTGTTGACGCTTTCCAATCTGTGTTTTGCAATAATTTCTTTGCTTTTTTGCAGATGTATGTAGGCTATGTTGTGTTGTACACCATTTGGAAAGATCACGCTAATACACAACCATGTGAAATAGTAGGTACCTAGCGTACGAACTACGTACTTATTTATTACCTTCACCATAACCATAGAGCGACCTTCAAATGTTTTCCCTATGATGTAGAGACGCACAATGGTCCGGTATGTTCTGGCCAAGTGATGGAGCCACTGGAAAATCTAAATTTAGACCCAGAAAGAAGAACCGATGTCCAAAGCTATAGATTCAATAGTGTAAGGATGGAAGATGCCTTAGCAACCGAGACCTCTTCGAATTTGTGATATTGATTCAGAGCAAAATTGAACTGATGATGATCGCTTGCGTTCAGTGCATTTTGGACATCAGTTTGCTTTATTCCAAGCTGTTCTTCGTCTATAAGACTGCGAAAGAAATCTTAGGCTTAGGCTTAGGCTTAGGAATGTACCAGTTGAGTACTGCAATGTTCCTAGATAGCCGGGGCTATACAAATGGCAACAATACACGAGGGCATATTTCATTTTGACCCAAAGTAAAGTTTTGACCTCCTGAACTCATACACAGTCGTGGTTTATTTGGCACGCTTCCAAATTCCTCTCACCAAAAATGCTTCCTACTAAAAACGCGCAATCTTAGGAACCATCATGGGTGCGTATGTTACATACTTCTGGACATTTGCCATAGTTTCCATGTGGACATTGTATCCATCCAACTCTGACTTCATGTTTCCCAGCTGGTCCTTGGTCATCATTACATGTGCAGCAACTCCCACTTGTGATGGCGGCATCCAAAAATCAAGATGCTGGAAGAAACAATCACCAAGCTTGCAAAAAAAGCATAAGGTACCGTTAACCGTTCATTGCAGGAAAAGTTTAGAAAGCGCACCCCGTTTCGTTGTGCGAAGGCCCGCAGCATAATCAAAGCCATCTCATCATTGGGAACAGCTTGCACGACATCATAGCTAAACAATGGTTAAAGCAGACATGATGCGAATGAAATGAATGAATGAAATCATTATATGAAATACATATTATTGTACATAAGCCTAAGGTCGTTCAACCTTTTACAAACTTTTTTACTTGTCGTATTGAAGGCCAGCTCCATAGTCTATAATGCATGAAAGAAGAAAAACAAATAGCCAGGGTTTGCCCGACCAACCCACAGACATTTTTGGAGACTTTTTAAAAACAGGGTAAAAAGCGGCTAATGGTACAATATTACATTCTTTAACGATCAGACCATACCAGCTAGCAGTACACAATAGAAAAGAATAGGCAGCTTCTTGTGAAGAGAAAATACGATGATGTCTGCGTCTGATTGCTTGATTGATGACCTTTATGCATACATATTGATAGTCGATGACACATTCCGTTAGAGCGTTTATTTCCTTTACACGCATAGTAGTACCTATACAAAGTTTGTCTTGTGCGAGCCAATAGAGTGCGATCAACAACACAGCGCACCCTCGACATGCATAATCGCTGGCTGATCGCTGGTTGATCGCTGGCTGGTCGCGATCAACCAGCGATCAACCAGCGATCAGCCAGCGATTATGCAAACTCGTTGCAGTACAAATGACCAATATTGCGTACAGTACTTGTATTCATAGTTTCAAACGGAGAGAACTCTGGAAACGCTCCCTCCAGCTGGCTGCAAATCGAAATCTCTGCAAGCAAGCTTGTGCAGCTTTGTCAGTAGTTGTACTTTAACATGTGATTTGCCACAGTCATGATGCCAGCCCATGCTTCTTTGGCAGCGTCAATGATGTAACGTGGTGGGAGAATGAAGCCACGTTTGTCGTCCAATCCAGGTTGCAATTCCACACCGAAAGTCAGTGTAATGTTTGGTCCTTTGGGATTGGAAACCCAATCCATGGAACTACCACCCGTAGAAACAGCTAAGCATGCACCAGCACTTTGTCCACTATTTTCTTGCTCTTGATTGGTTGGTGACACACTATGTAGGGTACTGTGGGGTAAACCCGGACACGGGCTAAACCCGGACACCTAAGCTTTTCTGAACTTGCCCCTTCAGCAAATGACGAGCACAGTACGTACGTAGCTTCATTTGAAAGAGGAGAGATCAAGGAATCGATTGGTAAAATAATTGTCTCAAACGGTCGTATGGTTGCTGATGTATACATACTAGGCGTCGGGGTTTACCCCCGCATAGTACCCTATGTACGTATTATGAAGAATGCCCTTCTTACAGTAAATCAGATCTGGTACAGATCCAAGCTGGTAGGTTGTTCCATTCACGGCTTTCATTTCACAATATGCGTCCAAAGAAATTTCTCTCTAAAAATTGCAACCAACTTGTTTTTGATCACTAAAAACGAAAGGCGATCACAAAACATGCAAAATGTAGGCTACACACTCAGTCCGCTGTAATCGTTGTGCACCGTGCCTTTGTAGACCTCTGTATTATGGGACCTACGTGTACAAATTAGGGCGCGTCAGAGAGGATCTTACTAGCTTGGCAATATTTTCTGGATATGTGTATCTCTCGTATGCATATGGCCACAGCCACATTTTGCCAAATGCGTGAAGCGACATGAATGCGTGTAACTTCTTTCTGTGAGCCATCAACCACCTGGCAATGTTGCGAACTTCAACTTCAGAAAAGGCTTTTGGTCCACAATACGTGGGATGGCAGGGATCAAGCATCACTCCAGGCCCATCTCAAAATAATTGATTGCAATCAATTTACGTACAGGCCAACACTTTATGCGACAGAAAATGGTAGGTGACAGGGGGGGCTCAGTAGACTTACATACATACCTACGTAGATATGTAGGGTACTGTGGGGTAAACCCGGACACGAGGGTAAACCCGAACACGAGGGGTAAACCCGGACGGACACCTAGTACAGGGTGTCTTTTTTCTCCTATACGATTTTGATTGCTAATTTCAACAGGTTACCCAGCACCGATTTCGCTCAAATTTTGCCCACATATTCCCGAGCGTTTGCCATTTACTTGGTAAAAATTTCGAATTAAACTGCTGCACTGGTAGTGAGAATTATCCCCTTCCTTTCAAAATTGCAATTTCGAGATTTTTCAACCCACTCTTTACTGCAAATGATTGAAAGACTCTTTTTGGAGCCCAACGGCTCTTTCCTAAGAGCAACATTGTTTCAGCAAGATGGAACCTAAGCCCTAAACAAACAAAAAACGTTGACAGGGTTGGTGGCATTGCTTGGAGATTGTCTCATTCCTCATCAGTGCTGCTCGCGCCTCATCAGTGCTGCATCCTCAGCTGATGAGCCATAATCACTGATTTGATGACTCTCGAATTCTTTCTGGGGGTGCAATGACGGAAAGAGTCTACAAAGCCGCTTACCATTCGAAAAAAATGCAGCTGTATTGCCATTTGCCATGTTTCCAAAATTTTGATGGAAGAATTGCAGCAGTACTTAGTCGAAAACTATGGTGGAAATGTTGAATAATTTTGATTTTATTTTCTCTGCTGTATTTCTCACTACCAGTGCAGTATTTTAACTCGAAATTTTTAACAAGTAAATGGCAAACGCTCGGGAATATGTGGGCAAAATTTGAGCAAAATCGGTGCAGGGCAACCTATTGAAATTGGCGATCAAAATCGTATAGGAGAAAAAAGACACCCTGTATTTACACTCAGCAACCATACGACCGATTAAGCCAAGTATTCTACCAATCGATTCCTTTGAACTCTCCTCTTTCAAATGAAGCTGGGCAAGTTCAGAAAAGCTTAGTTTCCGGGTTTACCCCACAGTACCCTATAGGGGATATGTACATAGGGTTTAGGCGTTCCAGTACCTTACCGCCCCAGTGGAAGTCCCAGTTTCTGTTTGGATCAACGCCATAGCAGCACCGCGGCTCGGTCCCGTTCGAAAATGTCTGACAGTGTGGGCCTGATCGTGTCTTTCTCCACAGCCTGTTACCCTCAGTCCAACTGTATGCATAGCCATCTGGATTGACAACAGGAAGAATGTAAAGGTCGATGTTGTCTATCAATTTGTGATAGTGATGACTTGAGTGGTACTTTGACACAAGCTGTAAAAATGTTACTTTGTCACGAGCTGTAAAAGTGGTACTTCTACCATTGGAATCCTGGAAATCTGTGTCTTATTGATGGATGGTCTTAATTTGTTTACACAGTATGCATACTTACATAGGTTACATACGTAGCAAGTTTGTAGTTTATACCGTAGGCTATACCTCATTTATTATGTAAAGCGATGTGGCAGTGGAAAGCCATTCTCTTGCGTGAATGCCCGCGTCTATCCAAAATCCTAGCTTCTTTTCGCCTTGTTTCTGCTTTCCAATCTGAGAGCACAGCACACTTTTACATACTTTCAGTACCTCAGTGTACGTACATACATACTGTCGTATGTACACTATATTTACGTAGGTATTGTGTGGTGTACAGTTACAGTATTGATGACCTTAATCATGAGCACGTCTCGCCCTTCCAGTGATTTTCCCAGGCTAGAGACGCTCACAATATTCCGGTATGTTTTGGCCAAGTATTTTAACCAGTGGACAATCTGTCAACGCAAAATTTAGAAAACATATCGTATGATCTTCCGCATGGCGAAGTGCAAAGACATGAACTGATCATACTACATATATTAAGTACATTCAACCCTACATTACATGGAGTAAACAGTTACTGTACCTCTTCATATTTGTGATATTGGTTTAGGGGAAACTTCAACATCTGATGCGTTGAGCTTGATTTAAATTCCAATGAATTTTGGACATCAGTTTGCACCATCTCCAACTTTTCTTCATCAATAAGCCTGTACATAATTTAAATTACAGACTTTGACAAATTACACACAGTTATGGCACATTACTTTACACAAATGTTGACTGCTTCGCTGAGTATTGAGTGTCCATCCATCTACGGTACGTACATGGCTCTTTTTAAATCGGTACGTTCACGTCACGTGCGCAGAAAACAAGCCTTGCTTTGCTTGCTATTTCATTTAGCCTATGCGCTTATTGTTCACATAACAAAGCTTGAATTAGTTCTCTCACTTTTGCACATTTGCCACAAGTTTTATGGAAAGATTGTATCCCTCAAGCTGCGTCTTCAACTTTTCCAGCTGCTCCTTGGTCACCATCACAGTTGCAGCAGCTCCCACTTGAGATGGCGCCATCCAGAATTCTAGGTGCTGGAAAAAACCTTTCTTGAGCTTGTTCGTTAACTAGAAGAATAACCATATACTGCCCACATTCCGATTAGTAACGCCTACTACATACATACATACGGTGCTTCGCTGTGCAAATTCCCGCAATGCAGTCAAGGCTTTCTCATTATTGGGAACCAGTTGTACCACATCAGAGCTAAACTCAAACTGAACAACTTTACTGAAAAATGTTGCAACGAAAACCAACTCGTGAATGAAAACAAACAGCGTTCAACATCTCACTTGCCATATCGACGCTGAGGCTGAGTGCCATAAACTGTTGTAGATAAGCAAAAAAATACAAAAAATGAGCGAAAACGAAGAGACATTTTGGCTTATGTTTACAAAACGACTAACTGTACAGGCGTAGTACAGAGTTCAGACTTCAGAGTTTTTTGCGGTCGGGCACAGCAGTCAAGATGAGACACCAAACGACCACCAAACCCACTCACAACACAAGTCACAAGTATTTTTTGAGAGAAACTTGTTACTTTTGCAGTTTGGGAATGTAACGGAACGCAAGATTTATCAAATTAGCATATGAGAACATTCTCTGTGGGAACGGAACGGGACGCAAGATTTAGCAATTTGCATAAGAATATTCTCATGCTATTTGCTTAATCTTGCGTGTCCTGTTCTCGTTCCGTTTCCCACACTTCTAT